>JABUQX010130302.1:0-21850 GCA_015478945.1 Trachelipus rathkii
AATTATGTATTATTTATTATTATTTTATTATTTTTATTATTTTATTATATTTATTATTTATTATTTATTAATTATTATTTATATTTATATTATTTATATTATTTTATTTATTTTTTATTTATTATTTATTATTTTAATTATTTTATTTTATTATTTATATTATTATATATTATTTATTTATATATTTATTATTTAATTATTTAATTATTTTTTATTTATTATGTTTATTTTATTTATTATTATTTATTATTTTATTATTTATTATTTATTATTAATTTTATTTATTATTAATTTATTTAATTTTTCCATTATTATTTATTAGTTTTAATTTTTTATTATTTATTACTTATTATTTAATTATGTGACTATTTTATATCTATCATAGTATTTTATATAATTTTAAAAATTTATAATTTATAATTTATAATTTATGAATTTATATTTATATTAATTTATTAATTTATAATTTATAATTTATAATTTTATATTATATGTATTTAATTATTTATTATTTATTATTTATTATTTTATTTATTTATTATTTTCTTCATTTAATTAATTTATTTTTTATTCCTAAATATTACCTATTTATTATTTTTATTATTTATTTTTATTATTTATTATTTAAATTATTTATTATTTTATTATTTTTATTATTTATAATATTAATTTATTTATTATTTATTATTTATTTATATTATTTATATTTTTATTTAATTATTATTTATATTTTTTATTTATTATTTCTTATTTTTATTTATTTATTTTTTTATTTTATTTATTATTTATTATTCTTATTTTTATTTATTTATTTTATTTATTACTATTATATTATGTGTGCACGATTACGTATAAGGTTATTATTTTTTTATTATTTTATTATAGGTGATTTATTATTAATATGATTAAAATGGATTTAGTTTTTTTTTATTTATTAGGTATTTACGGAATATTATTTTTATTTTTATTAAGTTTATTTTGTGTATATTATTGTAATTATATTTTTATTTTATTCATTCTTATTATATTATTATTATGTTATTATATTTATTTAATATTTATTTAGTTTATATTATTAATTATAATTTATATTTATTAATTTACTTATATTTATTATATTAATTAATGTGATGTTTATATATGGATATGTAGTAGTTATATGAGCTAATAATCATTAAATATTTAATAATTTGCAAGTCATTTATATATATAATTTAATTTTAATAATTTATATATTTAAGAATTTATGTTATCTTTATATTATAATTTATTTAATTTATTGAGTTGTATCAGTAAACTAATTTTATTAAGATAATATTGAAATGACATAATATATTATTTATGAATTTTATTTATGTATTATTATAGAATCTGAATCATAATGAAGTAATTTATTAATTCATAATGTTACTAAATTATATAAATTTTTAATTATAATATATTATTGAATTTTTTAATATATTATATTTCATTCATAGGATATCTATTGATAATTATTTATTATTTATTTTTTTCATATTCATAGATTAATATTTATTTATTACTTTTCATTTATATTATTATTGTGACTGTTATATTTAAGTTAATTTTGTTATTTATTGTATTTATTTAATATATTTATTATTTATTATTTTATATCTTATTATTTCACTTGTTTAAAAGACCAATATCTATTTTATTATTTATATTTATTTATTTTTATTTGTACAGTGTTATTATTATTAATTATTATTTATTATTTTATTATATTTAGTATTGTTAAATCAATAGATATGTAGGTGTGTTTATTATTTAGTGTCATGAGTTATGTTAATTGTAAATTATTGTAGAAAATTTAATTTATTTATTATTAAGTTTATTACAATATATATTATATTCTTATTTATTTATTATATTTATTATTTGTTTATTTAAATTTTATTCATTGTATGTTTATAACTTAAAAGTAAGTTATTCCTATGACGTATTTATTATAAATTATATTAACTTATTTATATTTACAATGAGTAATTTAGTGTTTTACTAGTTTATATGTAATTTATATTGTTTTATTATTATTGTTTTGGTTTATATTTTTAATATAATTAATTATTTATTTTATTAAATTTTATTAACATATTATTATTATTTATTAAATTATTTATTATTATTTATTAATTATTTATTAATTGTTCAAGTTATATTATTTTATTATTATTTATTATTTATTATTATTTATTATTAATTAATTATTATTATTATTTATTATTATTATTATCAATAAATGACTAATTAATATTATTAAATAGTTACATATTATTATTTTTATAATTATTAGTAGTAAGTAGTTCAGTAGTTAGTAATGTAGCTCGGAAAACCCTATATCATAGTAATAGTAAATTATTAATTAGTAATATTAATAATTATTGTTTTGAAGTAATTAATAGTAGAGCAGAAGGGCTTCACCCCCGATATTTTCACAAAAATCACAGTTCCACTGTAAAAAATAAATTAATAACGAAAGAATAATAAAACCAAACGTGGCGGTCTTGTTTATGAAAAAAATAAAGTTATTGAAATGCTTGGAATTTTTTAAACATTCTCCATAGGATTTTTTTCTATAAAAATTATTTTTTTTTTTAAATTTCACGGAAATATTACTTAAGAAATTATTACAAGAGGGCATATATTTATTTTTATTTTTATTTATTGGTATTTATTTAGAAAAAAGTTACAGCCTCTTTGACAGTTAATATTAAATCTATATCCCTAAAATTTCTTTTATCTTATAAAAAAATATTTAAAGTGGGCCTCGTGACTCGTTGTTTATTAGGGACATTTACACTAATTCAGTAGTTATGATTATTAGTATTTGTTAAGTATTATATATATTTTTAGTATTTCGTATGATTAGTTAATCCTCCTGTTGTTAATTCCTTTAACCCCTTAAAACCATAAAACCTATGAAACTTGAGGCTACTTAGAAATGAAGACCTAAATCCTAGGATTGAGTATCAATTAAATATAAAAGTCTATGGGTAAGTTTTAACACAACTTTTGAGAGGCTTGTAACTTATTTTAATTTCCCGCCCTAAAGAGACCGCCACGTTTTATTATTTTTTTATTTTTAATTGCACTTATTCATTATTATTAAGTGTATATGCCTGTGATTTTTTATTAAAAAATTAGGGAATATGAAGCCTTATAACCTCTGCGCTACTATTAAAATTGGTATAATAATAATAATATTTTAAGTTATCTTCTGTAATATATATTAATAATTAAATATTATTGATATTTATAATTAGTATTACAGTAGTAAATTAAATTATATTCATATTAGTTGCCCAGTAGTATAATTATTGTTTTTAATTTAGTTTCTTTTTAGCGTTGTCCATGCATTTTATATAATGCTTTTATCATACAATATTTTTTTTTATGTTATTTCTGTATTTGTTAAAGAAAAATGAAATAATTTATGGATTATTTATTTGTTGATTTTGATGAAGGAGAACTAAACATAGGTGTGCATTCACTATCACGTCCTTAGTGGTGAGATGGATTAGTTAAGTTCGTTTGGACTAGCTTGGTTGTATTCAAAAAGTTATTACGGATATAGATGTATATTTGGTATTGAGAAGTTTGAGGTTAACTCGTAGCTTTGGTTAGATTTGTTTTATGTAGAACGCCGCCCCTCAAACACTTCAGCGTTTTGATCTAGTATTATGGGAGGACTATTTTTTCGAAATTACGCTACATATTTCTTTGTATGCATGCAGAGTAATCTCTAATTGTATGGAGATTATTTATTGTAGTTTTGAGAAGATGTGATGTTAAATTTATGTATGCTTATTATTATTTTACATATGTATTGTTTCTTATTAGTAGTGAAGTAAGAGGAATATTTTATCTGTACTATTGATATAGTATCGTATATATATTTATATATATATATATATATATATATTATAGTTATATATGTATTAGTTGAAATAATGTAAAGTTGTTAGTCCAGTGAGTGATTTAGTTCGTGAAGATGATGAGTGAATTTAGTTTTTGAGCTTAGTGGAGTTATTATATTATAGTATAGTAGTAATTTTATAGATTTTGAGGGATGAGTATATATATGTGATTACGATACAAAATATTCACAAATAAAACAAATGTGGACTCTATAATAGACATGTTAGAAATTCAACGGTGTTATCTTCAAGGTCGAGCCTACTTACGAAACAGACTATATATATATATGTAATACTTATATAGATATAATATATTAGCTACTTAGGTGGAGGTTAGGTGATATACTATACTAGTTTATTTATCTAGGGTAATGTATCAGTGTTTATAATAAATTTAGATGGTATAACCTTACAACTAATGTTGATTATATATGATAGGTATATTTAATTACTAACCTCTGTTCACTACTGTTTTTACTATCATATTATGACACGTATGAGAGCGGGGGGTCTGCTAATATAAGTTATATTCAACGCTGAGAGAGATTTAAGGAATAGAGGATTAGAGTAGACTTAATCGGTTAAGAAAATGAAAAATAAATAGCGCTAACTTGAATATAATATAAATAAATAGTGGAGTTAGAGGCAAAGGTTACGATTTTCTTTTCCTCATAATATAACTTTAATGAGAGTGAACTATATATATGAATAATACTACATTGCTTTATTATAGATAAGCGGAGTATTAGGAGATATCTCATCATACAACTCCTGCATGTTATTATTATTATATAACCTTTGTAATTATTATTACAATAGATATATATAATAATTGATGGTATATTAGAGTAAGTATAATATCATATAATAATAAATATTAATATATTATCTAATAATGATTGATAATAAATAAATTGAGAATTAAAATTCAATAACAACAATTGCATTTAAACAAGAAAGAAACATTGAATATAATTAATTGAAATTAATATATATTTATATAGAATCTGAGTTTTACAGTTTTTAATAAATTTTAAATATTTAAATTAAATATAATTAAATAGAACTTATCTCCTTAATTGAACACGCTATATAAGTACAATCCAAGGTCTCATAAATATACACAACAACTATTATACAACAGAAGAAAACTAGTAACAGTCAACTATACTAACTACTGTTACTTATTATTACTACTAATTAAATAATTTTATATAAATAAATCCTCTCTCCCAAAACTACATAATATACTAAACTAATAATATTACACAAATTACATAACGTATTACATGGTAAATAATTATGCATTCTACATAATATTATTATTAATATATTATATATTATTATATTAATATATTATAATATTTATTATTAATATCTATCAAATTATTATTATTAAAAATATTTCTAATATTAACAATAATATTTATTTTTATAATTTATTATGTTATATTAATTATTATTATTATTATTAATAATAATAATAATTAATTAATTAATAATAATAATAATAAATATATAATATATAATAATATACTAATAATAATAATTAATTAATATATTTAATATAATAATAATATATTAATAATGATAATTATATTAATAATAAGTTACATTAATATATTAATAATAAGTTAATGATAATTATATATATTAATAATAATTTATTAGTAGTCGCAATACCACAAGCGGAAGAATATATGGTTGTTTGAACATTTAAGTAAAAAAACATGATTAAAAAAAAATATTGAAATAAAAAACTATAAATAAAATGATGAATTTAAAATTTAAAAGAAAATTAATGTAATAATTTCAATTATTTGATTTTTTTAAATTTAATGTGTATATAAAATTTTGAACTTATGTAATAATTTAATAATAAATATAATAATAATAATCAGATTAATAATAATAATATTAATTATAATAATAAATAATAATTATGGAATATATATAATAATAGTAAGTAATAATAATTAATAATAAACGGGTGTACGCTTTGGATTTACCTCGGTAGAATGAGGTCTATATTATACAGAATATTTAATAATTAAATTTATAAAAAATTAATATAATTTAACCTACATTTATAAACTATATAATCTTATAATAATAAATAATAATCTGGGATAATAATATAATAATAATAATAATAATAATATAATAATAATAATAATAATGTTAAATAAATAATAATAAAATTTAATAATCATAGATATGGGAGGGCACTATTACCTCTTTAATCTAATAATAACATTTAATACTTTATTTAATAACGAGTATAGATAATCGAGTTCTGTGCGTTCTAACTTGAGATGATAGTTCTTATTAATATTATATTACCTTAAAAGCCATCAGCAAACTCGCCTAGGAGATTACAATTTGTACCCACGCGGCACAAAGACTGAGTTTAGGCGTTGGCATTTTGTTGCGTGGCTTCTAAGAGAAGAATGCTCCAGATAATGCTAATGGTCGGCCAGCTTTCAATTGAGAAACCAAAAGAGGGTTCGAAAATTCTGGTTTTAAGCTGGGGGATAATTCTTTATCGCATACCAGTCGCTGAAGCTTGCACTCCTAAGCTTATAAGCGTCACAGAACTTAAGTGAAGCAGAAATATCCATTGAAAGGCAGGGTACTTTACTGTATGATATTATTTTGGTATCAATATACATTTTAAAATTGACAGACACGAAGTGATTTACGTAGGTCACCTGATCGTAAACTATGTAGCCAATATTTTGCCGATTATTATAGTTCTTTAAGAGATTTTGTCTATATATGATTTGGTCAAGAGGAAAATTACCTGTCGTTTGGAGGTCGATGACTTCCTTTGTCTACGATTTTTTTGTCGATGAAATGAGCTCTCATATAATAATTATGTTATTTAATGTATTGTATGGATTATCCGTAGGAAATACATGGACTTGAAAGATTAGAGGTCAATAAGCTCATGTATTCGAGTTATTATTTATCTGTATATTATATTCTAATCAATGTAGTAGATGGAGCATCATATGAGATGATTTGGTAGATTAGTAGATGAGTTAGTTCTAGATTATTAAGTTCTTCTCGAGGTATTAGTCTAGGTTAATATAATAGAGTAGTATTAGTGTATTTTGACTGGTATTTTAATTACTGTGAGAGTGAGAGGATAGGTATACTTAATATTAGATTAATTAGATAAATAATAATTGAAATATTAACGATCTGATATATATATAGGAGTTGCAAATTATTCTATTATATAAAGCCTGTTTTTTTTCACATAATATTTTAATTTATTTTATAGAATTCAATAATAGCTACAATTATTTGATCAAAATAATTTCTCTCTTGTATATCCCTTATAATTGGAGTATAATAGGTATATATATATATAGTATATATATAAATGAGATACTGTATAATACCTCTATATATTACTATCCCTTCTTCCTTCATATATCTATATATATATATATATATACCTACTCATTATATAATATGTATTAAATATATAGTATATATTCTTCATATAATATATATATCTATATATATATATTCTATATCCTATATCCTATATATATATATATATATATTCTATATAATATATATAATTATATATATAGTATTATATATAATATATATATATATAATTATATATACTCAAAGGGTAATATATATCTAATATATATAATATATATATTCTATATCTATATATATTTCACTACTATTTCTTACTATATTATATCATTCTCTAATCTATTCATACTATAATATATTCTATTCTATACTCTATATTCATATATATTACTATCTAAATAACCTCAAAATTATATATATACTTCAATCTATATATCTCTATTTTATTTACTATCTTTCATTCTACGTAGCACTAGTGAGTGAGTAGAAATATATTTTATACTCAGCAAAATTCGTTAAAATAAATCCCTTAAATACAATTACAATATATCAAATATACGCCTTAAACCTCTCTAGATTATATCCTTTTGATCTTATATATTTATTTCTTTTCCTTATATTAAAAGACTATTCACGAGAACAAAAATCCCTATTAGTATAGATTATATAAATCGAGTTGAGATTATATATAATATATATATATATTATATATTAAATATATTTATATATATAATATTAATATATATATATATATATATATTATTACATTAATAATATATATATATATCATCTCATATATTAAGATATCTATATTTATATTATGAACCTAATTATTAAGTATATATTCTATATTATATATATTTATTAATATATTAATTATATATATATTTTACTCATATTAAACGAAGGATATATATATTATAGTATATATATTTTAATTATTACTTTACTATATTAATTGTTAGTGAATATAATTTTTACTTCTATAACATTTATATATATATATTCATCATCTTATATATCATATTAATTATCCAATTGTTAACGCCCGAGATATTTATCGGTCACTCACATTCTATCATGGATCTTAATCTCTCTAAATTCAGCTCTGTTTTACTTTATAACCGAGCTTCCTTTTAAACGCTCGCTCATATGAGTTTCAATCCGATAATCTATTTTTACTGATCCCGCTATCGAGTACGAGCTAACTTACTATAACTCTCAGTTCTCACCTCCCCTTAATTTCCACTACTATACACATTATATTTTACCCCAACATGAGTGTATCTTCCCTAATATGAGTCAAACTTATGAGAGTCAGTCATTAGGCATCACTTATTGAGAAGTTACGACATAACTATATTTGTACTATCACGCATATGATCCTAGGCTTCTGATGAAGTCCCTGGCAACTGATTTTATTACGATATCTACTATAGGCACTCTTTGTTGCATAATCATCTACCTCTATAAACCTATAATCGACCAAAGGCTATATACTATTGGGCAAAATTCACATTCGCTCCTCACACGGTTCAGCCTCTCACTTGTATTGACAATTATCTGAGAGAAATGAGGTGAGATCAAGCGCCATCCCTCCCGAACCTGCTTTCTCCTTCTCTATTACCGTTAGAAGATCATTTCTCCTGGAATACTCATTCCATTCTTTCTGATCGCGACCAGTAGCCGGTAGGCTGTTGCTTGTACGACAAGACGAAGTCGTGACCGAGGTTCTACTGGCGACTCAACTCTGAACCTCGTTCCATAGCTCTGACGTCATTTACCTGATATATAACTTTTTATGCGCGTTTTTACCTATGTATCCACACTTGCTCCGAGTGCTCCACGAACTGAATGGCGTGACGACTTTACCCGTCCAGCATAGTCCTTTGAATCAGTACAGAGCTTGCGAGAGAATTAGCCCGCGACGTTTCAGTGTACCACCTGGCTTAACGGTACGTGCAAAAGTCCTGGGAGACTCCTTGAGACTAATCATGATACGTCGATTCAAAAGCTACCCCGGCTTATCCTATTTGTTCTTCGATTCTTCTCTTGCCATTCCTTTTCTTCCTGAGCTTAACTTATGCTCATACTTCCACTCTCCTTCGAAATTGCTCAATATCATCCTTGCTGTCTGCACGGTGGACTTTCTGATGTTGTTTACAACTCTGCGATTATTTTTTGCTTTCTTTATGTTCAGTGGTTGTGTTCCCGTACCACCGGTGTTTGGCCTATCCTAGTCTCACCTACACTTCCTTAATTCTACCTCTCTTCAGACTATTCTATTTTTTCGCGCACACTCTTGCTCAGCGAGCGAATTCTACTTCTCATTCTCACTCGATGCCGATGTGAGCATGCGACCCTGATTCATTATTCTTATACAACTCAATTTTAATTCTTGCTCCGTCTTTTTACTTCTAGAAGTTGACCTATCATGCTGAGTCTTTATAATTACTTTATCGAGTAATTATATGTATTTTCATATAGCTGAATCTTGGAGATAGCGAATTTCTACGGGTTGGTGGAGTTCGTTATGACTACTTGATAATAATTATATATATTCTCTAAAAACTCAAAACTTTCATTAACAAATTATCTATATGACTCACAGAATATATAATATAGCTACTCTTAATAACCTATATTCCAACTTTCCTATTCATATCATCTCTATTCTGACGGTTTCTCTCGTCTCTTCACAATTTTATTGACTAATTTATAAATTCTCATACTATTATGTCATCGGACTATTTGGTACCATTTTAATCATTATTTGAGAGCAAAGAATATAATACACAGCATATCATTGGTAAAATACTTCAACATCACAATAGAGTATTGCTATTTAAGTGTATTAATAAATCTTTTATTATCGTATTTTTGAATCAACAGTAAGACAGTAAGAGATCTCTCTCATCTCATCGCAGAGATAAATAATCAATTAAGGAGATAGAATTAATAATATAACTTGTTTTAGATTATACATATAAGCGTTAAGAATACTATATTTATTATTATACCCACTAATCTATATTATCTATCATAAGTATATTAATAATCTTATATAATAATATATCATGAATAATATGTCTAATATACTAAGATAATAGATGCAACAAACTTTAATGCGAGTACTATCTTCTCTTATGCTCAAAGTTAATAGAGTGTTGCGCTTAAACATATGCTCGAGACTTCTCACGATATTAGAGTGAAGAGAGTAGTGAGTACTATATCTAGAGGTTATATTTATCACACCCGTGCTTTTATTATGGAGCTATGAGTATTTAAGATGAAATCAAAATAATAAGCTCATATAATAGATAAAATTAACATATTATTATATAATATCTGATTTCGCGAGAGTAAACTATAATTTCTACTCTCACCCGTATTGAATTCAATTTATTAAAAAGGGCGTACATATAGTATTTAGTTCATCCCTATGCTATATCTTTTTAATGCGCTGTCACAGCGTCGATGTGTATCGGATTGGCCACAACTGTATTGGGGTTGGCTTGACCGATGCTCGTCACGCCTAACTTCTCTCTGATAGCGTACTCTGGCGGCGTGCAGAGCGGCCAATGTTGACTAACGGTCTGGAAACCAGACATCATGCACCTCGCCTCTATCACCCGCACGCAAGGAGATCTGTGAACCAGTTATTCCTCTGTGCACCGCGCACCACCACCAGACTTTACCAATCTCTTTGCGAAGATGCGCCCACGTACCAATCACATTTTTGTTTGTCTTCTTATGTTCAATCAAGCATCGTGTCCCCATGCCCCGAGAGACCAACCTGAGGAAGCGACTTGAGACATGTGTTGTCCCGTGCGCCACTCCTCGAAGATTCGTGCGAGAGTACGTCGCACACCTCAAACTGCAACTTCCCAGTTGTTAGCACCATCCTCAGTTCGCACACCTCTAGGTAGTGTGTAATATTATGATTACAATTTAATTTTATGAGCTGTGAGAGAAAGGGATGATATAGTGAAAGAGGGGACCGATTCGTACAGTCGTCGTGGATCATTTTCTCTTATTGTCTTCCATACAAATATAGAATCATATAGTTATTATTATTGATATAATATATTTATTTTATTGTTTACTTATTGATTATTTACAGATATATTTATTTATTTCACTTATTTATATATTTTGTGCTGATACTGTTCCTGCTATTTAATGATTATATATTATAGTATTATATTATTATTTTGTATATACTCCGGTTACTCTATAATTCTATGATTATGTTATGATACTATGTTCTATATACTTACTTTAATTACTCTATTAGTCTATGATCTTGTTGCTATCTATTTTATTATTTATTATTTATTATTTATTATTTATTATATTATGTTATTCTTTATTATTTTAAGTTATTTATGGATTCTTTATTACTGCTTGCAGTCTTATGTATTTCAGTGCTAGAGTTGTTTGTTGATATTTAGTATTTTTCTGAGGCATATGTCACTAGTATTTATTTTAATCTTATATATTTCCTGGGATTTATTATTTTATTTTTTATTTATTATTTATTATTATTATTAATTATTACATTATTTATTTATTTATCTATTATTTATTACTCCTCCTTAATTATGTAATTAAATTGATGATGCATTATTTCAGCTAACCATTGAGTGATATATTAGTTTAGGTGGTATTTGAGTATCAATTATTCTATTAGAGTGTATTAAATTATATATTTATATATAATTATTATTATTTATTATTGTATTATTATATAATTATTAATAATTATATTATTATTATTATTATTAATTTATTATTATTATTTAAGTTGTAATATGACATTTATTTTTAGGATATTATTTTATAATAAATTTTTTAATAAATATTTGTTTTTTTGTAAATTTGGCATAATGAATTTATTTTTTATATTCTAACAATTTTGATAATAGAAGAAAATGTGAAAACATTTTAAATTTGACTCTCTCCCTCACAGCAGCGTCAGATGAAAGTTTTTATAATAATGTCATACCATTTTAATATTTCTAAATGCCTATAAAGCTATTTTTAAAAATGTCACTTATTTTCTTTGGATTCATAGAGAAAAGTTAAAATGTTGTTTATCCCTATTTATTAAATGCTATAATATATTATAATAACTTACTTTTCTTAATATACTATAAATATTAAAAAATAAATTATAAATTATTTAAAATAAATATAAATATAACTGAAATTTAAATCATGTTCTTTAAGTTGGTTGCGGAGTCGGAGTCGGAGTCTCAGTGTGGAGGTCTGTCCCTAGAGAAACGCGTTTTTCTGAGTGGAGTAAAAAATAACTAAAAAAAAAGATAATAATAATTGTTTATGGCACAAGAGAGTAGGGACTCAGAGTAAGTGCGGAAATGTAAAGTTAATCGAAGTATACGATTGATAATGTTTAGCAATGCACTGGGTGAGAGTAGCCAAGTTTTCAATTGTCGAGTTGCATGGTTTTCCGGTAGTTACGTTAAATTGTTATCAGTAATATTATCAAGAGGATATTTCGGATGATATCACAGAGTAGATGATTACGGAGTCGGAGTCGGTAACTTTCAAGATAGAGTTGGCATCGGAAAATTTTAAACTGACAATTTATTAATTACGATAGCTTGCGAGATCAAAAATAAGTTATATAAATAGCTGACTTCTCAAATAAGAGTAGACAGTTAGACTTCAATCGCTCAGCGCAAAGCTTAAATAGTATAAACATTAAGTTTATTAAGTACTCTATTTCGACTTCCACATATTCAATCAAAAATATTGCATATATTTGAGAGCAAAACTATTGAAAGATTTTTAACGTCAACATCACTGCTATATTTAGTTAATTCAATTTGAGATTCTATATTCTAATAAATTCAACCTTCAACCTTATAATATACCATCTAATATTTATAAGTATATATTACATGTATAGGAAATAAAATGGACACTTACTACATGGTAACGTATTAGTAAGAAAAATTATCTCTATATACATATGACAATTGAATAATTATATATATATATATACTAGCTGTATGTTATTATAATATTTAGAGAACACCTCAATTACTACATAGGGTATTAATAAGTCTATTAAATACTGAAAGATAACAACATAACAAATAAGCTATAAATCTGCATTTTGCACTCAAATGTGGCATATTGTATTAAATGAGGTATTTAGTCACACTTAGAGAAGTATTTACTAAAGAAGTAAAATAGGAATACATGCCTTCAAAAGCAAATTGGTAGAATGATAGAAATGTTTAATTGCTCCATTTGTGTATGATTACCTTGTTATCAACTGATTTCCTTCCGAGAGTTACTATTGCCTGTTTAAAAATATTTTTCACTCACACACATATAACAATGAGTATACTAAATACCCCAAATCAAGCAAATATAAAGTATAAGAAGATTTGAAGTAAAGAAAAGAGTTATATAATAGACAACATAGTAATATTTTGAGAGCACGCCTGGTAATGTGCGCCGAGTAAAAGCAGGTTCAGCGCTACTATATTGTGCCTGCATAGAATCAAACGTAGGATAATTAAAGTGTACCATGTACTTTAACCAAATATTGATGAGCAAACAAATGATATATCCACATCATATCTAATCAGACGATTTGTTGACCGTAATATTGTATCTGATGTTACGCTTATTACCTAATTTTTATGTTCCGAGTTTTTAATTTTACAAGCTTTTGTTAGAGGATATATATAATAAATTATCATTACTTATGTTAGTACTTATAGTCTGAGCAAGCACCACATTACTATTAGTGACTAAGAATTATTTACAAGTGTCATGATATATATAGTCTATGTGAAACTAATTATCTAAAGAAACGAAGAGATAATCATTAGAGAACATTGTATCAAAACATGTGTCTCAGATACAAGCTATCAGAGAGGGCATAGTAATTAAATACTGCGAGTGTGAGTTCATACATAAAATACTTGATACAACCACCATCACCGCAAGTTACGCTGCTGCGATTCATAAAGCATAAGCTTATATTTCTATGAGTATTCCTTATTCACACGAGCATTAATCACAAAACAAGAAATTAACTACGTAACGCAAGAAGAGGAAACATATGAAAGGAAGAAACTTCGTTTGTAGAACTCTAAATTAATTGATGCATAATATATTGATAGAATTTTTCGAGAGAGGGTGTTCAAAGGAAGCACGTGAAGCTCACCATTTAATTACATGAACATCCTTCAAAACTGTAGTGGATAGCTTTAATCTAGATAAAAGCATTGTGTACAAAATAGAGTTTGCTAAAGTGTTACCATTCTATAGATTTAAAATTAATAACTAAAACTAAACTCAATATCAGATTGATAATCATTTTAGAAAAAATTCTAAAATAAAATTTAAAAAACTGCAATTATCTCATTACCAAAATTGATAATATTATTAAGAAAATCTTCAAGAAACTTTATTCAAAGGAGAAGGATGCTAAGAAGAAAACTAGTACAATTTCACAAATACAATTTTATTTTAAAACATCCAATGATTTAAATAACATTAAAAACCACTTATTTCCGTTATCAGACCATAAATTAGATGTAAAAATAGGTCATCTAAAAAAAACTCTTTTCTTTCTGTTTTATACCTTCTCCTGTGTGCAAAGGTCGGAGGCCTTCTAAATTCCACCTGATTTTGGAAGAACCAGAGAACATGAAAGATTGAGCATAGCTGTTAAATCTGTGGTAAGAGAGTTGGATATAGGATGAGACTGTGTGGAAAGACGACTCGCACGAACTCTTCCCAAATGGGAAGTACTCAACTTGAGAGTTCAGAAGAGCAATTTTATCAATTGAAATTGCGACAGTATAAGGATAGTGATGCAACAGTTCGACGGCTAGAAAGAGATTGTAGAGAGTTAGGGAAAGTAGGGGAGTTTATATTATATATATATATATATATATATATATTTAAATATATTAATAATATATATCATAATAATAATATATATATGTGACGATAATGATGATATGTAATATGTATATTCATTGTCATTATATCTTCTCAGCTGCTATGTAATAATAATAATAATAATAATAATAATAATAATAATAATAATATATACAAATAATAATAATAATATCATAATAATAATATATATTTGTAACAATAATAGAAATAAATTTTACATATATATATTACTAATAATAGCCTATATATATATAATATATAATATATAATATATGTGAATATATTACTGTTTGTTAATCTAAAGTTATGTTATATTTGCCTGTGCATGCTTCACAATGCACTGTACACAATGTCTACTGTGGACTGCACATGTATCCTAAAGACATATTAGAAGATAAAAGCGGACACTTTAAAAAATGCACGGGCCAATAATAACAGGTATGATTTGATAGAGGAATTCAAACCTAGGTATGAAATACTCAAATTATTTAATAATATCTTATCAAACATACGACATCATAATATACCTCGGTTTTTCATAACCTCGAAGGTTTCTTTTAAATTTCCAGTCTGTTGTGTTATATGAATATTGTCGTAAATTATTTATAATTACTCCATCTGCCACTTTGTGGCCAGTATTTATAATGGGTACAAATGATTGTATTCGCGAGTGGTTGGTTTAAAGTTGTGGTTGAGGGAGTCGTGATTGCATTGACCATCATTTTTTTACTATTTATAGTAAATAATATTGATTTTAATAATCAATTTATATATAAAAAATAAAATATATTAGTTTAAAATTGTTTAAAACAGTTTCCACCATAGTTATGTGTCTTGGCAGTTAATTTCCAGTATTGTTATCTGTCTATTTAATATCTTTTTACAACTGATCTCCAGCATAGTCAGCTGTTCAACTCATTTAAATATTTAGTTTGTGTTTTTTCTCCCCCTCTCTCGTAGGTGCCGAGGGGAGGGGAGCTGTAAAAAATGGGCACCATTACACATTTGTCATAAAAAATAGTTCATTCTTTTATTGTCTCAACTGAGACTTGGGGGTGGACCTTCCCCCCCCCTCTAAAAAATTTGTAACAATTTGAAATTGCCTCTGTTGAGGTTGGTGAAACTCACCTTTTGTAAAAATATTAAACAATATATATTGTCTCTGCTTTGAGACTTGTGAGAACTCTCACTTTGAAATTCCTCTTCCCTTATAAGGAAGTATTATAGTAATCTCTATTTGGAATTTCTTTTTAACTTCACCTCCTCGTCAATGGTTGGTGTAAGTTATTATATATTATTCAAAATTTAAAAAATTAAAATTTATAAATTCATTTATTGGAAATTATACAGATGTCAATGTACTTTCGGTTTTCTCTGCGCAAGAAGGGCAAACTTACTCGTGTAATCGTTCATTTGTAACCCCCTTTAATTATTTTTTAATATTTATGATTCTTCACGTAAGAAGAGTCACCTACGTCATTAAACTTCTTCCTCAAAGGAACCATTGTCAGGCAACATCCTGACTAAACGTCGGTTAAAGCTATATTCATTTGAAATAAGCTTCGACGTCAACCTTATTGTCCATTTAGACAACAACAAAAATTTTATCATATAATTTCTCTTACTATTGAACATTAAAAATAATCTATTAAATTTCTTACTTATACTTTTTATTTCGAATGTGAATCGCGTTTGTCCTTTGGTTGGGGTTATTATTTGATCCCAGCAATGTTTTAAAATGTGATATCGATAACCTTCCATATTCATCTCATAATCCATACCGAAATTGTTAGGAAAAAAGTAAAGGTAGAAAAACTTTAAATTAGGAAAAAATAGAAGGAAAGCCTTCAATAAAATTAAAGCAGCTGTCTTGGAGTGGAAGACCCTCTGGGAAGGGGTCGTCCGTGATAACAAAAAATTATCATAAGTCTCCTCGACTCAATATTTGCTGTTGGTGGAATCGGAACCGATTGACGTCACTGAGACACATAATCCCAAGTTTACATTGTAAACCCACCTTCCCATATTTTTTTTTGGTTAAGTTAGAAGGGTGTTTTTTGAGATTTGAGTATGCAAGACTAGAGAGTTGGATTTTATCACATTGTATGGGTCACCTTTTTAGCTTTCATCCTCCTCTTCGGACGCGGTTCACTGACAAATAGAGGGTATACTTATTTACTATATTTCCTTTTACCAAAACTTACGAAAACAAATTATATATTTTTTATGTTTGGTTTCCTTTGGGTGTGGAATTTAATGTCGTAAATTATTTATAATTACTCCATCTGCCACTTTGTGGCCAGTATTTATAATGGGTACAAATGATTGTATTCGCGAGTGGTTGATTTAAAATTGTGGTTGAGGGAGTCGTGATTGCATTGACCATCATTTTCTTACTATTTATAGTAAATAATATCGATTTTAATAATCAATTTATATAAAAAAATAAAATTTATTAGTTTAAAATTGTTTAGTCCGGTACCAGGCGCTAAAAAACCAAAGTACCGTAAAAAATCATAGGAGTAAAGTATCTTTTATAATTGGGCTACGGGCGTCCACATAGGGGCAAGAAACAGGGGCACCCCCTGGAATTTGGGATCTGAATTTTTTTAAAATAATCATATGTATATATAATATATATATATATATATAATATGTATAATATAATAATAATAATAACTATATAATATTAATCATAATAACAATTTAACCCCTCTCTTTGTGTATGTAATATTAATAATGTACTTGGGCGGGGATCACTGACCAGCATTCATGCCGCCCTGGGCAAGAAAGGATTCACCTAAAGCATGCTATGTGATATATATCTATGTCTATACAATAATATATATATGTAATAATATAATAATAATAATATGTAATAATAATATATAATATGTAATATATGTAATTGTACTAATAAGTATATATATATATATATATATATATATATATATATTATATATTAATAATATATATATGTAATAATATATATATATAATAATAACTACCATATAATAATAACATAACGTATATATAATAACCATGTATAACTAACCATAATAATATAATAACTAATAATATGTAATAACAGTAATAACCACTGCTCAACTCTCTCTTCCTGTTCTTTCTTTCCTCTCCATGAAGGTTATTAATCTGTTGACCAGCGCAAGCGTCTTTCTCAGACATCCACTCGCTTGCACTATTCCTCTTCTCTTCGGCGCTCTCATATTTGGTAGCTGGGGTCGACTTTCCAGCGTGCTCAACTTGCTCCCGACATCTCTTCTTTGGTCTTCCACTTGGGCGCCTTCCTTGGAGGCCAGTCTCATCGTCTGTTCTGCATGTTTTCCTGCTCCATCCTCTCCCGATGTCCCCCACCATCTCCAATCTCCCCACATCCATCTTCAGTATCATCTTCTTTACCCTTTATCTTCTGTGTTGCTTCAGTTCTTATGTCTCTCCTACTCTTTCCAATCGTAGTTCTTAATACCCTCATCTCCCGCCGCTTGTATTCTGCTCTCCTCTCTTCTCGTTGTTGTCCATGTTTCCGCTCCGTACAGCAGCGTCGGAGTCAGTATAAAAATCACTTTTTTAATCTCTATTCCGATGTTTTTATCTTTCATCATGGGGTATACCGCTTTCATAACTAATCCATACTTTTCCATTCTTCGCATAATCTCTTCTCCACTTCCTCCCCTTTTGTTAAAACATCCTCCGAGATAATTGCAGGTATTTACCTCCTTCACCTACTCCCCTCTCACCACCATCCTCATCTCCTCCTCATTTCCTTCGGTTATTGTTAATATCTCTGTCTTTGTTCATCCTCATCCCAGCTTCCTCCAACTCCTCCGCAAACAACTCCACCACCTCACGAATCGTCTCCTCTCTCCCGCTCCAACATGCCAGATCGTCTGCATATGCCATTATGTCCCCTTCAAATTCTCCCAGTCTCTCCCTCACTTTCCTTATCACCATTTCTAAATATAATATAAACAGCAGTGACTATAAAACACTCCCCTGCTTCACTCCTGTTTTCACCCCAAAACATCTATCGTTCTCGCACTCAGTTCTAACATTACAACTGCATTTCTCACACTTACTTTCTATTGCCTTCTTTAATCTACCCCCTCACTCCATAATTCCTCTCCATAGCTCTCCAGAGCTTTTTCCTTGGCACCGAATCAAATGCCTTTTGCAGGTCGATGAACGCTACAAAGAATCTCTTGCCATATTCCAGCATCTTCTCCGAGACCATTCTTAGTGTGAATAAGAGGTCCGTCGTTCCTCTTCCTCTTCTATACCCGTACTGTTCTTCTCCGAGTCTCGGCTCTACCTTTTCTCTTCTCAGCCTCCTCTCCAATATTCTTAAGTTTATTTTCACCAGATGGTCCATCAGTAAAATACCTCTATAATTATTACAGCTTTCTGCATCTCCTTTACCTTTATATATCGGTATTATTATTGCTTTGCCCCCACCCGGCACCTTTCCCTCTCTCAACACTTATTCATCAAACTGATAATTCTCCCTCTCAAAGTTTCTCTCCTCCCTCCACCACCAACTCCACAGCCACTCCATCTCTCACCAGGGCTTTGCCTTCTTCATCCTTTTTTTTTTATGGCCTCACTGCCATATTCTTCTATAAATTTATCTCTCCGCCTTCCTCCTCCCTCGTCTGATCTGCAACTTCTTCCTCTTGTTTCTCTGTATTCTACATTTGCTAGTAGATCTTCATAGTATTAGGTCCATCTATCATTTCTTTCTCCCGGTCTACAGAGAATCTCTCCTCTTCTATCTTTTATATTTCTAGTTACGGTGTTTGGTTATTCTATACGCCTTCGCCATCTTAAATAGCTTTTTCTTCCCTTCGCCCATCTCTCGTTATTTCTCCTGCCATTCTCTCCTTCTCCATCTTTTTGCCTCCTCTTTATTCTCTCTGCCTCATTCCTTGCCTGTACATATTACTCCCCCCTTGCTGCCGCTGTTCTTCTTTTCCAGCCACTTCCTCATTTCCCTGTTTTTTTCCTTATTGCTTTTTACTTCTTCAGTTCACCATAATTGTATGTCTCTTCAGTACCTCCTACCATCTTTTACCCAGAGTTTTCTCTACCACTTCCTTGATGAAATCCTGCAAGTCTTCGTTTTCTTCTCCATTCCTTAGGGTTTCCTGCATTTCCCGTTCATAATTTCGCCTCCTTTCTTGTTCTTCCAACTTCTCCACTCTGATCACTGCCCTATTCTGCTCATTTACTCCTCCCTCCTTTCTTATCTTCATATCCGCCACCACCAGTCTATGATCCGCATCCAAGGACACTGCCGGAATCACCTTTACATTCTTCACCATCCTTTTATCTGAGACTATCATGTAGTATATCACCGATTTTTGATCGAATTGTTGCGTTACCTGATTCCATCTATACCTCGTAAAGATGTGAGACTCTCTATGCTTGAAAAACGTGTTCATTATTTTTAGGTAGTTTCTCACACAAAAATCAATCAACGTCTCTCCCTCCATGTTTCTTGTATCTTCTCCAAATGGTCCCAATACTCTCTCCATCTCTCTTTTCTTTCCTACTCTGGCGTTGAAATCTCCCATCCCAACAGCTTTTTCCTCTTCCCCCTCTCCTCCATCCCCACCTCTTCCTTCATCAATTCCATAAATCTGGTTTTTCCTCCTGCAATGTCCTTGTTGGGGTGCATATACCTGGAATATTCTATATTTTATCCGGCCCTATCTTCAATACGCACATCATCAACACATTTATAATTTTTGCTCTCTGCATACATGGTGACAGTCTTCGGATCCCCACTATAATTCAGAGATACTTTCTTATTCCTTCTCTCACACCACTATACATCAGAACAAATCCTTCTTCCATCTCTTTTACACTCCTCACACCCCCTCACTCTCATCTCCCACCATCCCCAACATATCTATCTTCCTCTCCTTCATATATCTATTATCTCTTCCTCTTTATCTCTTTATATATATATATATATATATATATATATATATATATATATATATATATATATATATATATATATATATATATATATATTTTTTTTTCTTTGTTCTCTGTATATATATATATATATATATATATATATATATATATATATATATATAGTTTTTGCTGTCGTTGTCTGCCGCGTTCTAGTAACTAGGGCCGCCCTCATATTCGGCCGCCCTAGGCATTTGCTAGTTTGCCTAGCAGTTAAGAGGGCCTCTGTATATAGGCCCTATATATGGTTAATAAGCTTTGCCCCCCTGGAAAATTTTCTGTGGACGCCCATGGGGCTACGCCCTTGAAAATTACAATATTGATCCCTTCTCCCTTTGAATAGTAAAAGTCTCAAGTTGAGACCCCTAGGTTACCTGTAACCCCCTAAAAATGGGGTTAGGGGCTGGAGCCAACATATTTGAAAATTTCTTGCATTTTTTTCTTTATTTTACACCCCGAATTACAAATGCACCAAATTTTATGAAAAAGTATGTAAATTTCAATATATATATATATATATATATATATATATATATATATATGCTGCTGTGTTA
>JABUQX010130303.1:20000-29266 GCA_015478945.1 Trachelipus rathkii
AGGTCAGTCAATTTTATATTGTTCAGCAAACGTATGTTTTCTTTAGCGGAAGTTTACCCCGTTGGCAAGCTCTCAACAAAACACTAGAAGGAGAACTAGCAAGGAAAAAGATTATCAAAAAGTTGTGTCCGACAAGATGGGCATCACGAAATGATTGCCTTTTGGCATTGAAACAAAACTTTCAATGTGTAATGAAGTGTCTAACGAAAATTATACTGTCTAGTCACAATAAACAGGAAGTAGAACAGGCCCTCGCCATTAGGAAACATCTGGACTCCTTTCAGTTTATACTAATGATCACCCTACAAAACAAAATTCTTGAAAACATTAGCAGAGCTTCTGAAAGTGTACAAAGTAAGTCAGTTGATCTTCATAAAGCATGTTTCTTCCTGAGTCACGCCAATGAAGAATTACAACATTTGAGAAGAAACTTCGAATTCTTCCTTGAAGCAAAACAATTGGCACTTACATGGAATATTTCATGTGAACTAAAACAGAAACGCAGACGAACTGTTAAGCGTTATTTTGATGAAATAGCATCGGACTACAGAATAGACAATCCTTTGAAAGCTTTTGAAATAAATATATTTAATACATCGCTGGATATTGCAATTAATCAGATCAAAAATAGATTCGTTAGTTTACGAACGGTTGCAGAAAACTTTTCATTTTTGGAACCAAAAAGCTTAACAAAACTGACTGAGGAGGAAATTTCAGAAAAAGTAAACATCCTCATAAGCAAATACCCCAGTGACATTACTTGCAATCTAATTTCTGAAGTGTTATTATTTAGAAGTTTATTAGGTAAAGAGATCGATACGAAAAGAAATATCAGAGATATTGCCCGACTACTTATCGAAGAAAACGGCTTCTTGTTAAGTAGCTTTCCCGAACTAATAGCAACAATACAGCTATATTTTACTCTACCAGTTACAACAGCAACTGCAGAGAGAAGCTTCTCAAAATTAAAACTTATAAAAAATTACTTGAGAAGTACTATGAGCCAGTCAAGACTGAGCGACTTGGCAATTCTGAGTATCGAGCATGAAGAAACACGAGCAATTAATATTGATCAAGCAGTCAACGTATTTCTTCTTCAAAAGAAGCGAATATTTAAAAAAAAAAAAAGAAAAATATAAAAATATATAAAATATATATATATATATATATATATATATATATATATATATATATATATATATATATATATATATAACTATATATATATATATATATATATATATATATATATATATATATATATATATATATATATATATATATAAACCATGCATATTTGTAATGAAAATTAAAGCCCAGTAAATCACTTGTAATCTTTTAAATATATATGATGGAATAAAAGTGTTTTACCAGGGTAATATATATATATATATATATATATATATATATATATATATATATATATATATATATATATATATATATATATATATATATATATATATATATATATATTAAATTGAGGAGCTAGCAAAATTCTTGGGAAATTTCCATTTATACTTACCTTCTATATATATATATATATATATATATATATATATATATATATATATATATATATATATATATATATATATATATATATATGCTCTGATATATATATATATATATATATATGGTATGACACACAAAAACCAATTACATATTTTCAATCCAAGAGCGTATAATAAAGCTTATTACCAGAATGTAAAAAAACAAAAAAAAAACAAACAAACAAAGTAAGACACTTATAGAAAAATAAATTACATATTTGGAATCAGCATATAAAGCTTATTATATGTAAAGTCGTTTTATGATTTAAAACTAACGAATACCCTAGAGTAGACCGCATAGATATCAGGAGTCGGGGTCTCGGCCTCTAGGTGGACGATGGGGACTTGGTCCCCCTCTACATCCCCATCCCAGCTCCAGGCCCCTAATGGAATTATATGCATGAACTTCCAATTTTTGGGGGCTCCAGAGCCGATGTGGGGGGACAGAGAGGCAGTCCCAAATGGGCACCTAGAAGGCCGAGAGGAGCCCGACTCTGTATCTATGCGTCTACTCTAAGGTATGGGTGGTTTAATTCATAAAACGACTTTACATATAATAAGCAGTACGCTGATTCCAAATATCTGAGTAATTTTCTGTGGTCTAATACTTTCGAATAACTCTCCTGGCCCTTTTATGGAATTATGGCATATGGGTCATCCATTTTCCGTTCCGCTGATGGCGCTCGATAATTTTGAACTTTATATTGCCTTCAGCGTTAATGTTATCCCTGGAAAGTTCAAAACCACCATCCGTTTTGTAGATTTACTCTAGTTGTAACAGGGAGCCAAAATGTTTGACCAGGTGGAGCAAAATTTATCACTTAATAGAGTAACATTTTAAGTCATATCTCCATATTGGTAATTCTTATACCAAATTTCATAGAGAGTGATTTATTAGGGATACTTTAAGATACATTTGGCCTTTCCTGTTTTTTTTGGGATAATATTTCACCATGAAAATGAATCGAAAAATTGTGTTAAAAATCGAAGAAATTTCAATTTTCGTGGGTGTATTATTAAAAGAAGGAAATAATTTAACGATATAAAATTTTGTGTGATACATACTAAAGTAGGGTTTAACTTAAATCTTATTTGAAGTTTGGTAAATATTTTAAAAAAATTTACAGGGTGTCCAAAAATAATTTTTCGGAAAATCGGTAACTTTGAACCTTAATATCTCTGATGGGGAAAATTCTAAAGATTTGAAGTTTACACATTTTACTACTACCATAGATGTTCCTTCACCTGCAATATTGACTTTGGTATTTGCTTGTTTTAAGAAATACAGCCATTCAAAAATGCCAAAAAAAAAAATTTTTAAATTGTGTTATGATAGTTATTATTATAGTTATTATAGTTCAAGACAATACATAGACAAATGAAATAGTGTGGCATCAAGGAGAAATGAAAACAATGTTAAAAAAATTTAATTTTAAGGTTAATATACATAAGAATGTACCATTATATCTACTGTAACTCAAAAAATTAACTAAAAAACTTTTGAAAAAAGATAATTAATTAAAAAAAGATAAATATATATATATATATATATATATATATATATATATATATATATATATATATATATATATATATATATATATATATATATATATATATATATATATGTGTGAGAGAGAGAGAAGTACGCTGGGATCAACAATTGTACCCGACGGTGAGGTACCTCTCTCCGCTCTTTCTAGGAGATATGAAGTTCGAAGAATTTTTGATTTCGGAAGTCAAAGTATAGGAGATTACGTCAATGTTAGGTTTGTGATGTTCAAAGATAGTGGTTTGAAGGTCTAGTCAGCACAGCAACCACCAGACACCATCAGGGGTAATACGGAGCAGATTAGATTTTCTCCGTAACGGAGGAAGTTAGTCTTCAGGACTCCGTAGGCCTGCTGACTTGAATGACTTTCGAGGAGGATTGTGAACTTTGATATAAAATGTTGATACAATCTAAGATTTTTACCCAAAGAAAGATTATTCAGCTCGTTTCCCGGAACTTTCTCGAAGGTTAACCCGATAGAGGTCTCGAAGATTAAGATTAATAATATCAATAAAGAATCAATATGAAGGATAGTGACACTCCATAAAAAAGTTTTATCTTTACTAAAATCGCTCAGAATATATGGTGGGAGGTCTGACAAAAGTTAATATTTACCACAGTCCTACCCCAACAATATATAAATAAAGATTATGACTAAATAGGATCAGTTAATACACCTTGGAGAGCAAGTTAAAGGTTCCAATGTGTAAAATATGTACAAGAGCACAGACAGCTCTAGGACCAGATACGAGAGTGGAAACCGAACGCTTCCAAATATTGCTCATGCATAAAATCAAGGGAATAAGAAATCCAGACTCAACAATTGTGAATAAATGATGACTTAACTGAATTTGACTGGAGAATGGTTCCAAGTGGTGAGTATGATTCAGGAGAATACAACTATGCTGAAGTACTATTAAGGAGGAAAGAATCAGGCCGAACCCCAACGTTAGAATTGGCAGGGAGAAGGATCCAGACGAACCACAACTCCGAAACAACTCCAAGAAGAAAGATTCAGGATGAACTCCAACTTCAAAATAGCACCGAGAAAAGATTCACTAAGGAATCTCACTCAAGAGTATCAGCTTAAAGGACGGATTCAGGATTGAATCCCTGGAACAGAAATCGGATTCAGGATTGAAGCCCCAAAACAGAATCAGCACACAATCAGAAGATGATGGATTCAGGATGAATCCCAAAATAGAATGTAGTCAGATTTTATAACGTCTTGAAGGATTCAGGATGAATCCCAAGATTTGAATGTATAGGAGGATTCAGGAATGAATCCCAAAATTTGAACGTAGCCCAGAATAAGAACTCTTGAAGGATTCAGGATGAATCCCAAGGTTTGAAGAAAGATTCAAGTGAATCCCAAACTATGAACCCTGTCAAATATAAACAATTATTGGTATTTATACCACAATTTATATTTGCATATTTGACAGTTAAATGAAGTCACCTATATTTATTCTATTAAGAAACATACCCTGATATATCCAAGAGGGGTCTTTCTTAAATGGAGATTAATGATGTCTCCAGCAACCAACAAGATAGTAAACTGTAATAAGAGTTAAGTTTACTATCTGTACATTACTACAAATCTTACAGTTATTAATTAATAAAATCCAACAAATTTGTAGCACTGACCTCTGAGACAGCTAGAAAGGCTTATCACTTCTTGTGTATATAAATGTTTAGCACAATTATATCTTTGGTATCATCTGTGCTCCTGGTGCTATGTTTATCATTAAGTTTATATTATATCATACATAAAATCATAACAAGATGTACTAGAAAGAAGAAATACTGTTATAATATCGATAATTGTTATAAGGGTTTTCAATAATTGAAGACATATAATAAATAATACAAAGTATCACAGCCTGGATTAGAAATGGTAAACAATTCCAGACTGTATTATAAAAAACATTTCCGAGAATAAACAACACCAGAATAAGATAGCGAATTGCCAATTGACACCATGGATGCATGATCAATATCTCCCTTATATCCTCCCCCACTAAATCTAAACCCCAATTTTCCAAGTTGTTGAAGACGAGGGTGAAGGGCAGCATAGAACAGCGCGCAGGGAAGGATACTCAGGACTCTCTACTAAGCTATGAATATTTACAAGATATATTTTTCCAAGTTTAGCTATATACAATTTTAATGTTAATTTTGATGATTCACATTTTGTTCTTTAAGGATTCTAAGAATAAACAGTTTATATATAAAGGAATCAAGTTGGGTCCCTTGTTGAGATTATCCTACAACCAAAGAAGGAGTCAAGTAAAAAGGTTCCTGGTTGATATGATAGATATGAGGGGTGACAATAGGTACTTCCCCTTAACAATGCTGTTATAACAAGCATCGATTATGTCGGCCTCTCTGACGGTATTATTATCTGTCCATTAGGATTTTCTTCTATAAGAGATCTTGATTTTTACCAATTCAACTGTAGATGGACAGTTTCCTCTCTATTCGCCAGATAACATCGGATCTTCTATAACGTTTTGGCCTACTGGTGTCCCAATCCTGATTAATGTGTTCTTTGTTGGTTAGACACATACATATCTTGCCCCAAAGGGACTGTAGAAGTAACTTGGGATTGGGCATTCACCTTTCTGCAGCCTAAATAATTTTCAAAGATCGATGTATAATTGATGACGTCTATCAGAGGATCTCTCGGCCATTAACAATGGCATGATGAATACTGTTCGTCTGTTCCTGATACTCTGGGATACCGACAGAGATGTTTCTCGATGTCTTGTACTATGTAGAGTCAATCCTGAAAACATCAAAAATATCCGGCAGTTGTGAGTCCTTGGAAGGATTCCAATTCTCAAAAAAACATGAGCATATTATCTAGTCTAAGATTATTAATTTTTTTTACATAATAACTGTCTGGAAGCGAAAAAATGACGTAGAGTAAACTAAGTCATTTTCACCTTCACTATTTCTCAACTGCACTTATTGATTTGGGAAATCAGAAGTACAAATTAATTATTGAGAAACTGACGAGTTATAATAAAAAAACAAATTTAATTATATAAAATTTAAAATTTGTATCTTTAAAATAAAGGTATACCATCAGAAAATAGTTGCTTGGAAAGTTCATGGTTGTTCATCGAAAACACACCACCTCAATAATAATGAAAAATTTTTATTTTCATTATTATATTTTATATTTCAAAAATAGAAACAATCTAGGAAGTCTTTTTCCTGATTCTTTCTATTTTCTTGTTATACTCATTTAATCACCCAGTTGGTCCATTTAATTTGAAGAGAGAGTCTTACTCATCTAAGTTATAGATTGATCAGAGAACATCGGATTATCTCCTTCAGGAACCGGGACAAATCTGTAAAATAAGTTTTAAGCTCCTCCGGCCCACAACCTGTCATGAACATGACAGGCTCGTTGGAACCGAGGAACTAGGTATATATATATGTACAGCTAGAATTTTTATATATATATATAAACTCATCTCACTATATATATATATATATATAAATATATATATATATATATATATATATATATATATATATATATATATATATATATATATATATATATATATATATATATATATATATATATATATATATATTTTTATATTTTATAATTACGTGAGTTTTAAGTTTTATTAAGTCTGTATGAAAATTGTCAAAACAATCGTTGAATAAATTTGTAGAAAGCAGAAAAATAATTCGATGGATTGCCTGTCATTTGCTTAATCAACCAACTTACTTTCAAACACCTGATTCTTTCTAAGTCTGCTCCTGGTTTCCGTCAAATTAGGAGATGAGACAAAAACATTTACATGCAGATGCAGAAGACACCGTGATTATGATGATAAGATGATATAGCGTAAGCACAATACAAACAACAGCTTCCGAATATGAAAGAAAAAAAAAATAAAAGTTAGAGAAATAAAATAATGCAGTTGCTAAGACAGGTTAAAAGCAGATGAGATAGTGAATTTACCTTTTAAAACTTTATGCCTGTTAAGGACTTATTTGGCTAAAAGTGACTAACAGATGTTTCCATCCACATGAACATATCAGGTATAAAAAACTCTTTGATTCAGAGTACTAAAAAAACAAACTTCACTGGTATTTGTAATGAAAGAAAATAACTGGGATAGGTGGGTAAATTTGAATGGGTTACCAATGATAGATGATTAATATGTTTTAGTAGGTTATTAGGTTAGATGCCCACTTGGGTTGCTGTCTTCAACATGCTCAAGGTAATTTAGTAAATTAGATGAAAGATGGGTTCCCACATGCTCATGACCATAGAATAAATAAAACAAAAGAAATTCACATGCTCAAGACCATAACCATATTCCCTGCATAACATTTACAAATGTTCTAAAGATTCTGTAGATTATAGATTGATGTTGATGAAGGCCAACGACCCAGGAAGTTATCCATGAGTAAAGTAAGTAAAGAAAAGGTTGATTAGTTAACTAAAAAAATTACCTTACTCAATAGTCCAAATTACTAATAAAAAATGAGATGCGAGATCCTATGAAGTTGAAAATTATCTCTCAGGTATGTTAAGTTATTTGTCTCTACAGGAGTGTAAGGAAGAATTAGATAAGAGCAAGTCAGTTGGTAAGGTTAGTTGCCAATAAGTCACCCAAAGAGAATTGTAAGATAAGTATTACTAGCTTCAGTTTGCAAGGATATTAAAAGTATGTATCACAATTGTAAATTTCCTTTATATAAAAAAAGATTAAAAAACTTATACAATATAACTTTTCTTTTTAATGATTTTAAATGTTTGTGACTCAACATGGGTTTTCCATACATAAATATTATCAGTAACTTTGTATTTAACCTTAAATTTTAATAAATAAATTACACTTTGTTGAAGCTTGTTATTAATATAACAAAGTAACTAAATTCTGGCATGCCTGAATTTCCTCTATATTAGGTTACCTTTTTCCCCTATTAAACATTATATATATATACGATATATATAATTAAAAAAAATAGACCGATACCAATTAAGTACTTAAATATAATGTAATTTTTATATTTATTTTTCATTAAACATCAATATATTTATAATAATAAAGAGAAATATTTAATTTCAATTAAGTACTTAAATATAATGTAATATTAATTTTTATTATTTATTTTTTTAGGTCCAATTTATTTTACACATCTGGGAAAAAAAAACACTCATACAGATATTATGTGCCCTGTACCACAGGAGTAGTATTTAATATTATTATTTAGTTTTACCTGTATATTTAAAAGATACATAGTATATAAGCATAAATATTTTAAATTTATTGCCCTAGAATAATTTAAACATTTAATAATAACACTTGAAACATTTATTTCGATGGATTAAGGTGTATATTTCAAAAAAAAACACACTATGAAAGCACAAAAAAAATTCACTGTGCAATATAGTTTTCAATCTTTAAGATTACCAGGTAAATATATACCAATTAGCACAGTTACACAGTTTAACAATATCATGTATTTAAAGATATAATGGGTTGGTTGATTATATTATATTCTTATACAATATGGATTCTTAATAGATGGTAAAAACTTTGGAACAAAAGAATAGAGAGATGTCGTCTTGTAATCTACTTCTAATGAGGATGAGTTCCTCCTCCCTGGACCTAGTTAGGAACAAAATATAACTTCACTATTAATGTGGTTACACCTACAAAGCTAGATATTCAATTAATGTTCAATAATAGTAGAATTTCCAAATAAATTGGGTATATGAAGCAAAGTCACATTATTAAAAAAGAAAAAAGACAGACTAAGTGTTTAAAAAATAGAACATTACTTAAAATTTGCTTTTCCAAACATTACCTCAAATATCAATATTGAGAAACTAAACTTGTAGAAACGGACGTCGGTCCAAAAAGAAAAGATTAACTTTCTTGAGTTGTCAATTTAATCTAAAAAACAACAAAAAGAGACTTACTTAGAAGATGGAAACAACATGTATCATTTACAATTTCAAACCTTATATACTTATAACATCATTTTATAAGTTTCTTACCACTGGGCTAGCTAATTTATAAATAACAATTAAAGTTGAAAAATGGACAAAGATTGGAATTTCAGATCAAATGACTAAATCAAAGAAAGATTGCTGAAAAGAAAACAACACATATTTGTTA
>JABUQX010130304.1:10000-12500 GCA_015478945.1 Trachelipus rathkii
AATATTAAGGAAAGAATTTTAATTTTGTTAGATCGTTAAAAATTTGGAATCGTTACTTCCGATTTGATTTTATTTTGCTGCCTAGAAAGATCTTTCGCCCAAGAATACAAGATGTGGTAATATAATAACGGTTATCTTCATAAAAGTGTATAGAATTGTAATTACTAAAAGTTTATGATATTAGTTTTGCATCAGTGAGATAGTTGGTGCGATTTGGAATAAGATTAACATCTCAAGGTCGAATGCTACTGGTAATTGTAATATTGATTTGCTTAACAGAAGAACTTTAGACTCAGGGCGAAATGTTTTAATGAGTAGAATTCATTTTCCTAACTATGAAATATTTCTAGGGAGGAGACCATGACCACATTATTTCAGAATTTTAGTTAGCTTGTTATTAATTTTAATCGACTAAAATATTTTCTGGGGGTCATTTTATAATCGTGGGACCATGCCCCTTGCCCCTTGCCCCTTGCCCCTTGCCCTTTGCCCCTTGCCCCTTGCCCCTTGCCCCTTGCCCCTTGCCCTTGCCTCTTGCCCCTGCCTCTTCCCTTTGCCCTTTTGCCCCTTGCCCTTTGCCCCTTGCCTCTTGCTCGTTGCCCTTTGTCCCTTTGCCCCTTGCACGCTCTGCCCTTTGACCCCTTGCCCCTTTGCCCCTTCGCCTTCATGTTCTTCCATTGAATCGGCTGGCTTGCCCTTTGCACCTTCGCACTTCTGCCCTTTGCCCTTGCCCCTTGCCCTCTCGCCCTTGTTCCATCCTTGCCCTCTTGCCTCTGCCCTTGTCTCTTGCCCTTTGCCTTGCCCCCATAGCGCGCCTTTAGCACTTCCACTACATGCAAGCACCCAGCGTGCCCTTTGCCCTTGACCTTTGCCCTCATTTAAATGTGTCTGTAGCTTTTACATCGATTTGTCTTACGCACGCGCACTCTCTATGAAAGTCAGTTACGTGATACACCTGGCGCCTACCTAGCTTAGTGGCGTCCTAGTTCGTTTCAGTGGTTATACTTCTACCTTCTTTATCTGGACCCTCATTCGTCTGTCATTTCTTTATGGTATTGCCGAGGATGCCCACGAGGGCTTATTTCGTACACACCAGTTTCTCTTCCTTTTTTCCTCACACCGTTTCCGTTCTCTTCCTTTTGGTTGTTTGCCTTTCTACATTCGCTATGTTCCCACATTTCCCACTGCTCTCACGGTAGACTCTTGCCCTAAGCTGGGTCCTCCTCCCGAATTACCATTGCCCCACGATCCCCGCCTTTGTTCTTACGTCACTTTACACGTCATCCGGCTTTGCTTGCGTGCCTCATTGCCCTTTGCCTTCTGCCCTTGCCCTTGCCCACTTGCCCCTTGCTTCTTTGCCCTTCTGCCCCTTGCCCCTTTGACCCTTTGACCTCTTGCCCTTTGCCCTACCCCTTGCCCCTGGCCCTGGGTAGTAACTCTGTGACGTAGGGAGTGTTGCGCCTTGCGCCCTTGTGCCCTTGCCCTTGCCCTTGCCCTTGCCCTTGCCCTTGCCCTTGCCCTTGCCCTTGCCCTTGCCCTTGCCCTTGCCCTTGCCCTTGCCCTTGCCCTTGCCCTTGCCCTTGCCCTTGCCCTTGCCCTTGCCCTTGCCCTTGCCCTTGCCCTTGCCCTTGCCCTTCCCCTTGCCCTTGCCCTTGCCCTTGCCCTTGCCTCCTTGCCCCTTGCCCCTAGTTAACGCGCAATGGTGACCATTAACAAATTACAATCCCTTAAGAATTACTCCTTTTTGTAAGGCCTTATTACTTCTATATGAATTATCCGTAGCTGATATAGGATATTTATTTAAATAAATTTCGAAAATGAGTGACCAGTATACAACTCTTCAGCATATATAAAGTTAAGCATTCCTTTGACAGGAAAGCAATTTACTTATAGAAGGTTTTATGGCGATTTCCTTGAGAAAATTATATAATATACTATATATTATATATATATATAATATATTATATATATATATATATATATATATATATTCTATATATATAATATATATATATATAATAATATATATATTATATATTATATATATATATATATATATATCTATATATATATATAGTATATATATATATTATTATATATATATATATATATATTATATTATATATATATATATTATATATACTATATATTATTTATATATATTAATATATATATATATATTATATATATTTATATATATCTAATATAATATATTATATATATATATATATATACTTATATATATAGATAATATATATATATATATAAATATATGTATAATTATATATATATTATATATATATATATATATTATTATTATTATATATATATATATATATTATATATAATATATATACTTATATATATATATACTATTATTTGTATATTATTGGTGTATCATTTATATTGCGAAAAAATTCAGTATGATGTTCCTTGCATAAATATAAGATAATATTGTGTCAATAAACATTTCACCGAAAAGCTCGTTTCCAAGATACAA
>JABUQX010130304.1:17500-29931 GCA_015478945.1 Trachelipus rathkii
TATATATATATATATAATATATTAATATATATAATTTTTATGGAATCTCTGAAAACACACATCGTGGAAGTGGAACATTGTCTAAAGCAATTGGTTTTCGTATTTTTCCACAGTGAGCGCACGTCCGTTGGGATTCCTATAAAAGCTTTACCAAAATGATTTCCTGCGTCGAAACCTGATTTCCTTCACTTAACTCTTCTTTTTCAAAAATATGTTTAAAGTAGGAGTGTTGTGGTTTGCTGCGTTTTGAGAGGCGTCATTTTGACATCGTCCGCCTGAGCGGACGGTCTCTCTCCTCTCTCTCGTCTGGAAAGGCCAACATGTCACTCGGGGAAAGGTTTATCTCGGAGTCAGCTCTCCTCGGAAATGTTTTTAGGCGGCTGAGTTACCGCCCCCGAGATAACCTCCACCCGGTGGAAACCATTCCAACGACTGAAGTCGCTCCTGGACTTGAGCTCTTGATTTCAGTTTTCGGCTACAGGTCAGAGAAAGCCGCCCTAGCAGAGGCGATTTCCCTTCGCTGCAGCTTACATTTCCGAGTCGAGAGTTCGTTATGTCCCTTAGAGGGGACGTAACAGTATGCCTTTGACACCCGAATCCCTGCGGGATGCCTGCGAAAAGATGGGCGAGGGAGACATATGTTGACGCCGCCCAATTCGCGGCTGCAGCATGTAGGTCGAACTTTGCCTGGAGAGGCGCTCCTCGAACCGCCTAAGCAGCGGCTGAGGTGTAAGCAGAGTACTTCCTATCTCGTCACTAACCCCTCGGTCTTGGCTATGGACCATTCCTGAATGCAGAGAAACGCGTGACATTGCCGATACATGCAGTAGTCCCCACTTTGCCTCATGGAGGACACCGCACATGGGATATTCACATACCTTTACCCCCACGTACGCAGGAAGCAGCTGTCCAGCAGCTATCTTCGACAGCCTGTCTACGCGGATCAGTGTTGCTTGCCTGCGTTCGAGAGGTGTCATTGACATCGTCCGCCTGTGCGGATGGTCTCTCTTCTCTCAACAAACTCTCACTAATTTCACCAATTATTTTATAACCACGAGACACACCTATTCTGGTAATTTCTAACTAGGATCCGGGCCAGGGATCGAAACGCCGGGCCTTGCCTATGCCATCTGTCACTCTACCGACTTGAGCCAGGCATAATATCTCTATATAATATACTATATATATTTTATATATTATATATATATATATATTATTATATATATATATATAATATATATATATAATATATATATATTATAATGTATTATATATATTATATATATATATATTATATTATATATATATATATATATATATGAAAGATTGAAATGCCAACTAAGCAACAAACAAAAAAGTAGATAGTAAAAATTCTCTCTCTCTCTCACTCTCTCTCTCTTTCTATATATATAATAGTATTATATATATACTATATATTATAATATATAATTATATATAGTATAAATATATATATATATAATATAGTATATAATATATATATGAAGATGAAGATTAGAATTTATCAAAATAGTCTGATTTGGGTACTTTCATGAATATTGGCCAATGTCCCAAAAATGGGACGCAAAATAAATAGGGTATATTGGTTACGTAAAAATTTTTTTTGATCCTTTTACGGAATCTTTGTGTTCCTTTATGACTAATGAAGAGAATAACATAACTAAACCAAAACCTCGCCTGTAAGCATGCGTACTGGGAGGCGTAATAGTGACTGATTGTGTTTTAACCGAAAATCTGGCAACTTTAGTGACATATAATTTCCAAAGATATTAAAATAATATAACTATTTTTGTGACTGATACTTGAATAGGTTAATAGTCTTGCCTTCTGAAAACAAAAAACAAGGTTTTAATTAAATTTTTTGGCGAAATTAATTTCATGCATGTATAAAGCTGCGTCCCAAAAATGGGACATTGGCCGTTAATGGGTTAATGTTAATGTTATTAATAATAATAATAATAATAATAATAATAATAATAATAATAATAATAATAATAATAATAATAATAATAATAATAATAATAATAATAATAATAATAATAATAATAATAATAATAATAATAATAATAAATTTGCAAACTGTACTTAAAACATGCTGAGAAGAAAAGCGATAATTGAACAAGGTAATAAAATATTAAAATACAAGACTGAGTAATCAATAAAGCGCTTTCGCAACGTGTATTTCTTAATCCAAGCCGAAAACAAATCTCAAGCTATTAATTTTTGAGTTATAACAAAATTTATCTTGTTTCTCTGAACTCTACAGAGCGAGTTGCCTATACGAAGGATACATGCAGGCGCAGGAGTCGTTTGGTTCCCTCGCTAGATTTCGCTTCTTTTGGAAGTAAATTATACAGAGAAAGTCTTCTTCGGAATTCCTTGCTTCATCGCACGCTCGCGCCATTCTCCCTAATACGAGGAATGCATCACAAAATTGTGACTTCGACTCGGCTCACGCGTAAATCACTAATTAAATTTTCCCATATGATTTAAAATCATTGCAAAAGAAGGGGATTAATGTTAATTAATTTAAAATTATACTTCATAATTGCAAATGTTCTTGCTACTTTATCTCATTTTATATATATATATATATATATATATATATATATTATATATATGTATATCATATAATATGATATATATATATATAATATATATATATTTATATATATATATATATATATATATATATATATATATATGGTTTTTATTTAAGCAGATTAAAATTGACCAGTATGACCCTATTCTTTAAAAAGGAAAAAAAATCCTTTAAGGAGAGATAATGAGAAGGACAAGTTTTAAAACCAGAAAACAATTTAAATCTAAATCTAAACATTTTTAATTAATTTTATGTTATAATTTTTTTTTACTTAAAATATTTAACAAAGATTGTCACAATATTTACGTTAATCAAAGATTTTCCCAAAAGTTTATTGCTTAAACGAGAACTGCGGAGCTACCCAGAGTATAACCAAAATCTTGGTTCTCCGCAGCTCCAGTTCCAGCTCCGTAGATCTTGATCTAACTGTAGACAGAGTTGGGATCGATCCTCCAAGAATAGGACAATGTAAAAACTGTTCAAAGAAACGTTGTGTCAAATAATTGAAAATTTGTTTTGGTAATAATATCATTTTTGGATTGGGTCATTGTTTACGGTGATAAGAAAACTTAGATGTAATAAACTTAATTATTAGAAAAATATAAGGAAGAATTTTAACTTGTAATCGTTAAAATTTGGATCGGTTCACTCCCAATTCGATTTTATTTTGCTATCTTAGAAAACTACTTTCGCAAGATACAGATATGGTAGTATTAATTAATAAAGGTTATCTTCATAAAAGTGTATTTGGAGCAACTATGGAAGAAGGATATTCATGATGTAATCAAGTGGTTACTGAGAGAGTGGAGTAATATAGGCATTATATGTATATAATAGTATATACTATATATTATAATATATATATATATTATATATACTTATATATATATATATATAGTCATCTAGCTGTATAAGTCATACTTCCAGCGCTCCCACAGATTCAGCTTACGAGCCCCTCCAGTCTGTTTGGATCATTCAAAATGACTTCCTGCGGAACCTAAGGTGGGGGTGATCACTAGATGGGAGCGTGAAGAGTACGTCGCGAACCAGTGAAAAGATGGCGTGCGGCGGGGACAACGTGTTCACGCCTTTGGATCGTAAGTATAGTAATGAAGTATAACTAGGGTCTCGGGCATGTGACGTAATATATTATGAACAGGAGTATTGGTGATATTTATATATGTAATTATATATATATATGATTAGATGATCTTTACTAGAGGCTGTGAGAGTTGTAAAGTCTGTGTATGTGTATTACTTTTGTTTGAGACACGAGAACTAGGGGTTGCGAGGATATGGAGATGTAGCATGTGTAGTTGAGTGTAGGTCTTATGAATTGTTTGTATATGGTATATATGGGCGTAGCTATGAGTATATATATAATATTATATATAATTATATATAATAATATATATATAATATATACTATATATATAGTAATATATAGTATATATATATATATTAATAGTATATATATATATAATATATATATAGTATATATATATATATTATATATACATAGTTACGTTATCACGTGTTCGGTAGTACTTTAATAATAGTAGGTGGTGGTCTTGTAGTGAGGTTGTGATCGAATCAAGATTAGACTTAATATATGAAGTTGTGTGAGATATCGATAGGTTACGGCGGTCTATGGTCCTCGAGCGTCATGTCGTTCTTAGTGCTCCGTGTGTCGGTGAATCTCGTAAGTTGAGATAATGATTTTATGTGTGTATGTATGCGGAGTACGGTTATGTTTAGAGGTGTTTATTATTTATGGGGTTATAGATGTGTGAATTCGTGTAACGGTTATGCAGTTAGTTGGGTCTAGGGGGATGGCGGAGTATTGATATATGTTGGTCTAGGATCGGATTACGTGGTATAATTAGTGAGGTTTGTATTGTATATAGTAATATGAATGATAATAGGTGTATTAAGGTGATATAGGTACGCGTGGGTGGTAGTGTGGCGGGTACGGTTAGTGGGGTATATGTAGTGATCCTTTTATACGTAGGGGGAGTACTGTACTCGATGGGATAGTGATAGATGCATAGGGTGTACGATACTGTTAATGTCGGGGGTAGGGTGTTTAAGGTTTATTTGATGTGAGCATTGCGTGTTGAACGATTGGGTGGTAGGCAAGGCTAATAATAGTAATAGAAGCATGATCGACAAGGGGGGTTGACGGGTAGATGAGCTTGATTATATTAACTGAGCACGTGTTAAGGTCGCTCATGTTGGTCACGATTGTCTATCTCCCTTTATACTCGAAATGAAGATTATGTGAGGTGATCTAAATTATAATTAAACTTTAAAATTTAAATACATTTATTTATCGATTTGTCAAAGAGTATAAGAGTTCACAATTTTATCTGCAATATTAATAATATTTCAACGAGCAGCATGCTAGACATAATCCTTACATAGAAGAGGTCGAGGTATTTCGTTACTAATAAACTAATTGTAATGTGTAAATAACGTTTAATGATGAGTTTCTAAAAATGAAATATGAGCCTGTCATGAAGAATTTTACTCTCTCTCTCTCTCTCTCTCTCTCTTCTCTCTCTCATCTCTCTTCTCTCTTCTTATCAACTCACTCTCTCTCTCTCTCTCTCCTCTCTCTCTCTACCTCTCTCTCTCTCTCTCCGTCTCTCTCTCTCTCTCTCATTTTTATCTCTCTCTCTCCTCTCTCTCTCTCTCTCTCTCTCTCTACTCTCGTCTCACGATCTCGACTCATTCTCGCTGGACCTTGAATAATTTACGCACGTAGGCTGGGGATGTATGGCTGGTGGCTGGGTTAGCGCGTTGGAATATGTCGGGTGAGCCTTCCGTCTTTGTATTTAAATTCAATGAAGATAATAAACCAACTGATGTTGAAAGATGATAAGGATTTGAAGATGAGGGAAGGAGAAGATGAAGAATAACAAATTACCGAGATCGATCGCTTTGGAGTTTGAAAAAATATAAAATTTTTAGTGAATGAACATGGTGAAAATAAAATTTGTAGTGTGTCGTTGCTGCAGTAAGCTTGAACCTGTGTTGTTTAAATGGAGAAATGGTAGTCGCTTGGAAAGGTTTATGTGTACCCATATGGATGATTTTTGTTTTGGGGGTTCTAAAATTTATGGAGACGGTTATTAACGGTATAAAAAAAATTGAAATAGGATCAGAAGATGCACAAGGGTTTAAATATATTGGTGTTAATATTCATGAACAAAAGGATTTTTATGGTGATTGATTATGGTGATTCTGTTTCAGGCTCGCAGGATGCTGATGGCGTTGTCTCACAGTCGTAGCTGTTGTTGTTGCAGGCGTGTGAAAATTTAACTGCATTATTAATAATATTTCAAGGAGCAGCATGCTAGACATGATCCTTACATAGAAGAGGTCGAGGTATTTCGTTACTAATAAACTAGTTGTAAATGTGTAGAATAACGTTAATGAAGAGTTGTTCTAAAAAATGAAAATGTGAACCTGTCATCGAAGAATTTTATCTCTTCCTCTCTCGTCTCTCTCTCTCTCTCTTCTCTCTCTCTCTCTCTCTCTCTTAACTCTGCTATATGTCTCTCTCACTCATCCTCTACTCTCTCTCTCTCTCTCTCTCTCTCTCTGCTTGCTTGGTTCCTCTGCTCTCTCGTTCTGCTCTCTCTCTCTCTCTCTCTCTACTCTCTCTTCTCTTCTTCTCTCTGCTCTCTCTCTCTCTATCTCTCTATCTCTCTCTTTCTCTCTCCTCATCTCTCCATCTCCCACTCCTTCGACTGAATAATTACGCACTGCCTTCCGTCTTTGTATTTAAATCATGATAGATATAAGAATAATGGTTTAGTAACGATGATTAAGATCGCAAAGTATATGTATGAAGGAGGAAGATGGAAGAATACAATTAGCAGAGATCGTTTGGAGTTTGAAAATAAAATTTTTATATTAATGAACATGTGAAAATAAAAATTTGGTAGAAGAGATTGCATGTCCTGGTGTTGAGTACTGCTATGCTTCGTAGATGCTTGTTTGGATTGGAAATGTTTATGGGCCTTGGCTTGATTCTGATTCTGAGGCTGTATGTAGTGTTTGTTAGATTTGCAGATGGAGAAAGAGAGGTGGGTGAAAAGAATAATAAATTGAGGACTGTCCGAGGAGCGCACGTGCGGTTTGAAGATTAATAATATTCATTCGCGTATTTGTAGTGTCATGAAGCATGTTTAGAAAATACAAATTTACAGTGATTGATCATGGTGATTCTGTTTCAGGCTCGCAGGATGCTGATGGCGTTGTCTCACAGCCATGGTTGTTGGATTGTTACTGATGCGTTGTTGTTGATGTTGAGAAGTGCTGCTTCCATCATATATATATATGCTATTATATATATATATATATATATATATATAATATATATTATATATAATATATTATATTATTATTAATTAATATTATAATACAATTTATAAACCCCCCCCTCCCTTTTTTCCGTATTTTTTAAATGATGAAATAGCCATGGGCCAGCAGCACGTTGGTCTTCTGGATCGGTCAGTCATAGATGCTCACACGCCCCATCGTTTTCTAAGTAGAAGAATGAAAATTTCGGCACATCTATAGTTGCCTAGGATTCGTTTAAATAAACAGTTTTCAAGAAAATTTCAATTTATTTTGAATGCGTAGTATTCCTCGTATAACATATAATGAACGACTGCGCATAGTTAGATAACACACTCACTACTCTTCATATGCCTTATCACCCTTCCGCCTACCTCTGCATAGCACTTAGCTGAGTTGTCATCCCGAGATGAAGAAGTAAGTCCATGTGGAAGTACGTTCAAATACTGTCTAAACCGTTTTCGTCGCTCCGCATACGTGAACTTCCACTCGAATGGGTGTTCCGCAGTTAGAGAGGTTAGAGTAAGACTGCTGTGCCCTTGGGATCCTGTATGCTCTGGGTTGAATCGACTGTTTTTCGAGTAGTTTAAAGACGCATTAGGGTTACGAAGTTAATCAGTATGGCAGACCTTCGGTGATTACATATACGGACCGTAAGTCATAGTGCTGAACTACAGATCGGTAGACAACCCTTGGTCTGTAATATGAATGATATTACTACACATGTGAAGAATTCAGCTACATATCGTGGTTATCATTTATATAAGAGAATGCAACTCCACAAGCCCGGTAGATCGTGTATACATTCCATGCTGCGACTGGATGGTCTTTGTAGCAGAGGTAATACCATATAAGACGTACCATATCGAGAGCTCGCTTTTCCTGGAACAGGATCACTTTATAAGGTAGAGTAGGGAACTTGTACACAGGATTGACAGTTAGAAGCGACTAATAGTTTTGAGAAAAGCCGAGTTTAGACTCAGCAAGGGAACATATATAATTCTCGACCAAACACCAATTGAGGGTGAATTGAAGATAAGGTTTACTGGAGGGATGAGGTTAGGGGCATGGCGTGGTATAGGGGAAAGTAGTTCGAGCGGGATCATTAGCTGGGATCAGGGAACGCGCACGGATCTGATTGGAGTCAATGGAAGGCAGGCTTTGGGTGTGTGTGTGTGTGTGGTGTGTAGTGTGTGTGTGTGTGTGTGGTGTGTGGTGTGTGTGTGTATGGATGGCTTGGGCCTGGTGTATTACTTACAGGCAAAAGGACGTGAGGCATTCGCGGATGAAGATGTGGTCCTCCCATAGAAGTTAATTCACGGCGTACCATACTGATCTCTCCTAATTAGTCTACTCATTGTTGCAAGGTTGTATACATGCTCGCTTTCCATGCTCATGATTACAGTTTGATGTAAATGTATGCGTATGTAAACCATAGAATAATAATAATAATCAATAATAATATAATAATAATAAGAATAATAACTAATGACAACAGCCTTGGCTACCGCAGTAATAAATAATGATGATAATATTAATAAATGAAGATGAGGAGTACAGAAGATAACAATAATAATATAATAATAATAATAATAATAAATAATAATAATGATAATTAATAATGATAATAGTAATATGATAATAATAATGATGCACACTATACGTATAGGGAGTATAAGTAGTATATAATATTAATAATATATTAATATAGTAAATAAATATAGTGCTATTATATTGATAATATATATATATATTATATTATACCTATTATATATATAGACGGCTAATAATAAAGAGATAATAACTATACCAACGTCTGCGCTCAATAATGAACAGATAAAGGAGGTATTAATTACACCTATAACAATGGTAATTAACAATCTATGGAAATACTGGTAATGTTATTAGCAATGACGAATTGAGTATCATTCCCGCTGGGTGTCGTTGACTGCGATGTTGAATATATATATCATCTAAACGGACACGCAATGAGTAATAGGAGTATATAATATATAGATATATATATAATTAGTGATATATATATTATATACTTATATATAAATTAATATACTTATATAAATATAAATAATGAGTAAAGAGTTTTTTTTTCCAACCCTACGTATATATATATGGCTATTCGTATATATGTATATATTATGAAGGGGGTAAAATACTTTCAACACAATAAATTTACATATTATAATTCGGAGACACGAACTATGTGCGTGGCAAAATGTGACAAATCCTCAGTGACTTTTACTTGTCTAATTACAACGACCTACTTCGAGTATGAGGAAGTGTTCACGATCAATAGAAAAGTGAAACCTCAGACTACATTATACTGCCTGTGAATATGTTCGATTCCCACCCACGCCCCCGCCCTCACACCACGCTCCAACCAAACGATGCACCCAGGTTGGGGTTTAATAAAACTTATAGAAGTGAGCCGTGTATACTACAGATGAAGAGGTTTAATCTCAGCTAATATTAGGCAAAATAAGCTCGTTAGGCTGAGAGTGTGCGGTGCTCAGTCCATGCATAGAAGCTAGGGAAAAGGCAGGGAAGGCGTGTCGATGATAATCCCCACACATGTCCAGTCCTCGCCATACATTAAACTGTTTAACCGAAGTACTTGTCATAGCATCGGGTATGTGAAACCCTTAGTCCTTATATTATCAATATGAAGGGCGCAAACGCGGCAGTTTCCCCGCGACTATAAAAAGACGGACCCTGAATCCTCTCTCTCTCTCGTCATCTCTCTCTCTCCTCTCGCGTCCATCTCGGTCTCTCTCTCCCATCTTATATATTATATTATATAAGTAAACTACTTGTTAACTATACTTGAATATACCTTATATACATATATAATTATAGAGAAGGGATATATATATAGATATATAGTATATATATTATATATATAATATAAATTACGTATATATATTATTAGGAGGGTTCGTAGGCGTGAATTTATTCGCTGGAATAGATTTTAATTGTATTTTATTAGATTTTATTTATTTGTATTCTTTGATAGAAACAATTCTTTTTTTATTATTATAAAAACCTAATAAATAGAATCATCCTCCCTAATATACAAACCCTGCAGATGGACTTGATCTTGGAATAATTTTATTTTACTTTATTCTTTTTTAACAATTTTTTTTTTAATAAACATAAAAATTATCTAAGTAAATAGATTCACCTTATCCGAATATACAAACCCATGCAAATCTGATAGTGCTAAGCCTATCCGGGAGAATATTTCAATTTTCAAAAATATACCAGGAAAAAAAAATATATATATATATATATATAATATAATATAATATAATATATCTAGAAATGATTAACATACCGACGTATGTATTTCCTCTCTCGGTCTCTCATCTCTCTCTCTCTCTCTCTCGTCTCTCTCTCTCTCTCCTCTCCTCATCTCCCTCTCTCATTTACTAAAAATACATATATAGCTCCATTAAGAGAAAAATTCAGGAGTATTTTTCTTACCTCTTCACATCCGAGTAATAAATAGTTAAAAACGTGGCCTGGTAGAGGCTGAAGGTTAACGCAGTCTTCCATTTTAAAAAAGTCGCTCTATAGAGAACGGAAAAACATGTGTCTTATGATTAAAGGTATACTATAATGCGCCAAATCGCTAATAGGAAAAGTACTAAGTAACATAACGTTTTATTATTATTAAATTAATATAAATATAAATATGAATGTAATTTAATATTTATATATATAAGTATATATATAATATATATATATATATATATCATAGATATATATATATATATATAATATATATAGTAATATATATATGTATATATATATATATAGTATAATACTTAATTATATAATATTATATATATATATATAATATTATATTATATATATATAATACAGTCCTATTCTCGAGGGACAGCGGAATAGGAATCGTTCTTCAATATTTTTCACTCTACATATGAATATAATAATTATTATATATATATAATATATATTATATAATAGTATATATATAGCTATACGTATATAATATATATATAGTAATATATATAGTATATTAATATATATATAATATAATATATATATAATATATATATAATATAATAGTCCCCTCTCTTTCGTATTTTAAGTGATAAATAATAGTCATGAGACCATCCCGTATAAAAATTTAATAAAATTGTCTTAAAAAGTCTGAAAGCGTTATCCATGCGAGAAGCGATTAAGTCTGCGGTCTAATCTGACCCCATTGAGCTTGGAGGGGCGGGGTGGAGCGAGACTCGAGTTCCACCTAACACTCCGAAAATTTTGTTTTTTTTTTATAAATTATTCAAATAACATAAATCTTATATATATATATATATATACATATATATAATATATAGTACGATATGTATATATTATATTATTATATATAATTAATTATTTATTTAATTCTTTATGTGAAATTTTGTATTTAATATTTTAATTTAAAAAAATATGTCAACAAAAGAGAAACTGTGAGTCGAAAAAATTGTAGCTACCCCCAACAACATATTTATTTTCTAAAATAAAATAATTTAAAAATGTTAAATTCTTTTAATAAATAAAAAAAAATTATGATATATATATATATATATAGTATAATATATATTTTATATAGTATATATATAAGTATATAATATGAATATAAATATATATAATATTATATATATATGATATAGATATATATAATATATATACTATTCAATAGATTGTCAACCCATATGAAGTTTAAAATTTGCATCCTTGTTGCACTACGTTACTCTCTCTTCAGCATAAGTAGTTTTTTTCTTAAATAAGGAAATTATATTATATAGTATAATATATTATATATATATATATTAATATATATATAGGTATATATATATATAATAGTATATGGTATGACTACGCTAGTATATATATATATATATATATACATATATATATAGTATATGATTATATCAGTCCTTAAAAGCGTGTATTTTCAAATATACTATGAATTATTCATTTTTATTTCATATCTAAACATTTTATTAATTTTGATTTTCGAAGGGAAAATTTAGTTATATATATACTGATTTATATATTATATATATATATATCTATATTTATATATAAATATATTATATATATATATATATATATTATGTAATGATATATATATATATATAATAATATATGAAATAATAATAATAGATAAAATATAATAAATAATATAATATAAAAATAATATGAAATAGATAAATAATATATAATATAATAAAATATATAATAAAGAATATCAATAATAAGTAAAATTTATTTTTGTCAAGAAATGCGATCCTTTCGAGAAAGATCACTAGAAAAGTAATAATCGAAGAAAAAGGTAAGCTTTTTGACCGCATTTTCTTCAAGGTAGAATTAACTTTGAGTTCGCGCTTCATTAATTATAATTGCTGTG
>JABUQX010130305.1:0-22500 GCA_015478945.1 Trachelipus rathkii
AGAGAAGGAGAGGAGTAAGATTATATAAATTACCTTTAGGAGGTCAATATTAATCTGAAACTCGATCTAGCATTGAATACATATTTAAAATCAGAAATTTTAGTATTAGAAAGTTAACTATTTTTCACATAGATTGTACGCTTTAAAAAAAAAATAAAATAATAAATTATAATAAAAAAAATAAAAAAAAAAATAAAAATAAATAACAAATTTAATAAATATTAAAGAATAAAAAAGATTATTACTATTTTAATATAAAAGCAGAGAAAATGCGTATCAATTCAGAAATATAAATAAAAGAAAAAATAAAAAAAAAAAAAAAAAATAAATAATTTTAAAAAGTAAAAAATATTAATTAACAATTAAAAATATTAAACGTAAAATAAGAATATAATAAAAAAAAAATCATCTAAAATATATAAAAAAACATAAATTATAGAATAAAAAAAAAAAAATTAAAGAAAGACATCAAAAGTCAAAAGGTTAAATAAATTAATTAAAATATGAAAAAAATAAAAAAAATCTATCTAAAAGTTAAATTATCGAAAAAAAATACGTAATAATTAAAAATTAAAGAAAAATTTTAGAAAGAAAAAAAATTCGAAAAATATTATACGAAATAATAAAATTTACAATTAAAAATTTTAATTAATTTAATAATTAAATAAAAAAATTTTTAAATTATAATATAAAATTTAAAAAATAAAAAAAAAAATAGAAAGAAAAAGAAAATGTAGTATTTATATAATAATTTAAAAAATATAAAATTAAATAAATAAATTTATAATTTAATACTTAATTTGTTCCAACAATATTATAAACACACAAATAAAATAATTAATTAATAATTTAAGTAATCATTTAAATTTTTTCTATATTAATTAAAATCTATACGAAAAAAGGGAGAGAGTAATCATTATAGAAAATAAATAAGTGTTAAAAGATTAAATTGCAATAGAGAAAACTCATACAAATTTTAATACAAAAAAAAAATATAAACCACACATAAAAATCAAAGTATAGATAATAATTTGAACCTAATATAGAATTGTGTCTGAGATAATGTGTGTTCTGAATCCGGATATTTGACGACAAACTGGAATTTTGGTTACGCGCTTAAAGGTGTTAGAGTTGAATAGTTCAAAGTTATGGTGAAGGAAATGGGATATATGATATAAACATTTTTGATTGACTTTCAACTTCTACACTTATACTCTCTCATCTCTCCGCCAGTATGTGCCGTTCGAGTCTAAAAAAAAAAATAGCTACTTCAGCTGGTAGTCTTTGTGTGGTAGGTTGGGAGCCGGATTGAAACGACATCAACCATCTACCTCCGCCTCATAATTATCTATCTAAGATAGAGTAACATTTCTGTATGTCTGGAGGAGTCTGAACCGGAAGAAGCCAGCGTTCACAAATATTATATACGCAGCCCCATGCTCTCAAACTCTTAATTATTATGTAATTTTCGATAAATAACCAAAGTTTCTGAAATAATGGACAACAACAGAAAAATAATAGAGAGCGCTTGCATGGTCTCCGAATAATGGAATCGAGAACTAAGACTTTTCAAAGAAACTCACGATATAGTACGATAGATAGTAAATATTTCATATTATATATTTTTTAGTATAATAAAGGTATAACGCACCAATTTGATGTTTACAAACAACGAAAAGTTTGCCAGTTTTGGAAGTATTTCTTAGTTAGTCCCATGCCTTTGGCCATAAAACCACCAATCTTGCTATTATAATAACACTTAACTCTATCTTTTAACAATATATTTCAAAATAAGTTGGTTGAACATTTTAAAAACTCCGACCTAACCGGGTGAGTATATAAAATTATTTATACTATAACTTAGCAGAGCTTGCGTTTCAAGAGATAATTTATAAATAAAATTAACAATTTTTTAACTTGTTTTTATAAATTTAATATTAAACACAGTATTCCTACTGATGTAATGTTTGTATTATTACAATATATCTTGCTAATATCATACTTCTTTCAATGTGATCTTAAATGTTTTCTTTCTTTCTCTTCTCTTCTCTTTCATTTTTCTTTTCTTTTTTTATAGCTTAATTATTATAATTTTCAAACATTATATATTTTTTTTTTTCTGTTGTGTTTATTGTATTTTGTGTACGATGTCGACTTATGACAGATGATAAAGACGGAGGTTTGCGGTTAATATCACTCTCTTTGATAAGTGCCTTGATTGCGGGCAGGCATACTCTCCACACTTCACGTTGTTATACATAGATTGTTGTTACTGAAAACGACTTTTTAATAACGATATACTCAAACATAACTTAACCCTAACGCATAACATAAAACAATCAATCACCACAGCCCACGACTCCAACAAACACTATATTTAATTAATCGTATCGCAGTATAATGATCTTGACTTTTGGTATTTTTATTTTCAAGAGGTAAGTTTTAAAATTAGTCGAAAATGTAAAATTTATCTGAAAACCTCGTTACTAATTTAAAAAACTATTCTAACACATATATAACATGGTAAATCCTATATAAAAACAATAATTTAGACTATTTTACTATCTAATTGGCTAACCCATATTAATATATATCATATAACATTTATTATTGTACTTCAATATGCATATAATAAATAGATTTAAATAATACAATATAAAAATAAATTTAGGTTTACTGCTGTTGGCCCACATACGTACGGCCAAGTACTTCCATAAACACGGCTATTTAAAAAAAAAAAATAAATTAAAATAAAGATATTATAACTGTACTTAAAAGCACCATGATTAATAACAATCATTTCATTTAATTATTTAAAAAAAAAAAATAAAATATAAAATCTCATAAAATCAAAAAAAGAAAAAAATAATATGATTCACTTTCATTCACATCAAATATTATCTAAAAAAAAAATATTATAATTTTACTAAATAGTTCATAAATCTAAATACAAAAAAATAAATTATTGCCCCAAAGTCATTAATCTTATAACCGGAAACTGTTTTATATTATTCTTAAAGATAGGGATTTCTTTTCATATATTATATATTAAAAATGAAATTATCAATAAAATATAAATCACATAATTAATGGGAGTCGTTAACGAATAGTTATGCTTATTAATTTAAATTTGGAGGATGTAGATAAATCTCTTTCTCCAAAAATCTTCTCTCTTCACTGACTGTTTCAATATGAGCGAGATGCTTAAGTATATCTACTCTTTACTTCTTTCTTTTTTGTAGTATTTTTATTTTATATTTTTTTTCGCCAAAGATGTTGTGCGTGCTTTGTGTTGCGGAGGGGAGATTCTATTTCTTCGGTACTATACTTTGAAACATACACAATAGCTGGTCACATATTAAATAATTTTTAAACCTATGTATAGAAAATATTCTGAATTATATTAGAAATTTATAACCTTATTAATTAACTCAAATAAAATTTGTAATTATTAATTTTTAATAATAAGACATTTCACAACTATTATCTATATTATTATATACCTGCTTAAAAAATTAAATCATAAAATTAAAAAAAAAAAAAAATATATTATCAATTATCGAAAATAACATTAAACATATAAATTAAAAAGTAATAAGCAGACAGTGAAAAAGTAATTTTTTAATGTATATAAAATAATAGAAAACTTATAATAGATAGAAATAAAATTAATAAAAATTATCATATATAATTTACAAAAATAATAAAAATATTATAAAAAAAAAATAAAAAATAAATAAAAATCAAATTTGCATAGTTTATTAAAAAAAAAAATTAATTTCTAAAAATAATTTTGTCAATCAATTATAATTGTTAAATTTTTTTTTTTTTTAGATATTATCTTCAATTTTTTTACATATATCTATCCTTATATGTTTTTTTTTTTTTTATTAATTCTATTAAATCTAGAATTATAATTTTATTTCTTTTTTTTTTAATATTTTACTTTATTTTTTATTTTTTTAAAATTTTCTAAATATTTTTAATATTTTTTAATTACTATTGAGAGTTTTAGATGCAAATAGTAAGGAGATTATTATTATATTATATACCACGTCTATAATTAATCACCTTATAGACTAATAAATTAAAATTTAAGCTACCTAGGAAGGTGACTAGGGATCATAGTGTTAATGACGAAGTATCGAAGGAAATAGCATCCAAATGTAGGTGTGTAATGGTTATGTTGTAGGTCAGGGTTTTCGGGAATAGATTAATTGAGCCAAAGTAACATTATAAAGAATTTTTTAATAAATAATAACTAGCGGTAGTTAACTAATATCCATGGTACAATTTATAATTAAATGAACAAAAAATTTGAAGGAAAAAAGAGAAATATGAATATTACTCACTTAACTTTATTTAATTGGCATGGTATAAAACATTTTATTTATATTTTAAATTTTATAAATATATATAATAACATCTTTTTATACAATATAACAATTATTTAAAAATATACTAAGTCTAGATTCTGAGCCATTTTCCCATTTTCACAATACTTAATAAAAGAAAAAATAATAATATTAAATTTTGGTTCTAATTTTATTTTTATTTTTTTTATAATAATATATTTTTTCTTTTTTTATTTATATTTTTTTTTTTATTTATTTTTTTTTTTTTTATCATTTCTTTTTTAATTATTTGAGAGGGGGAGGGGCTTTTTATTGGTTATTAATTTTTTATTGATTAGTTTTTTATTTTTTTTTGTTTTTGTTTTATCTGGGGTGGGTATTAAGTATTTTTTTTTCCCTTTTTTTTTTTTTTGTTATTTTTTTATTTATTTAATTTATTACTTTATTTTTGTTTTATTATTTTCTTTTTTTTTTTTTTTTATTATATTATTTTTTATATTTATTTTTTTTTATTTATGTTTTATTTTTTTTTATTTCATTTATTTTAATTTTTATATTTTTTTTTTTTTTTTTTTTTTTTTTTTATTTTTTTCTTTTATTTTTATTTATTATTTTATTGTTTTTTTTTTTTTTTTGTTTTTTTTTTTATTTTCTTTTCCTTTTTTTTTACTTATCTTTGTCTTTTTTTTGGGGGTTTTTAATATTTGTATTATTGTTTTTGTACAGACGATGTTAAATATGATTTGGTTGTGTGTTTTTTTTTCTCATTTTGCTTTTTCAGTTTAAGTTTAGAAATAAAAATTTTGTGGCGTTCTAGCAAAAATTTCTTAATTACATAATTAATTGCTTTATTTTATTATTAGTAATATATATATATAAAATTAAGAAAACATTATCAAAGTAAACTTTGGATTGATTTATATTATATGCTGCCTAATAAATAACTAATTTTTACTAACTTCTAAATTTTAACTTTTTAAGTTATTTTTACTTCGAGTTAGAAAACTACATCTTAGTGTGGAAATAGTAATTAACATCGCGCTTTTTATTATTAGGAATTTCATAGGTATTTTTGAGAGGTTGAGGTAGAATGTATTTAAGGACAGTTTACTTGCCAAACTTATTTGTAAATAAAATAATTTTAAAGATATTACATGAAACATTATATATTTTTTTCCATAAATTTTTTTCAGGCTATTTAAAAGATTATTTGTTAAACATAGTATGGGTAATAATTACTTCTTATGATATTATTATTATGTTGATTTTTATTTTTATTATACTTTTTTATGTATTTTTATTTATTATTATTATTATTCTATTTTCTATAATATATTATTATTATTTTATATTTATTTATTACTTTATTATTTGTTTTATATTATTTTTATTTATTATTTATTCTTATATTTTTATATATTATTTTTTTATTTTCTTTTATTACTTTAATATATTGTTTTCTATTATTTATTATGGTTGTTGTCTATAGAAATTTATTAAGGGATTTTAAAACATAACATTATAATTATGATATAAATTTATAAAATATTAGTATATAACTTTCTTATAACAAGTTTATTCATTTTATTTGTGTGTTTCTTTATTATTGAAAATTATTATTTGGTTTCTATTATATTTATTATTAATTATATTATTATTTTAATATTATTTTTAGCTAGTTGAAACGGCCATTATAGGAGAGCGTTGTCATATTTTTTTCCTTCTGGAGTTTTGATAATTTTTTAATGCAGGGTGCAAATTTTATAAGCCAATAACGTATCCGTCCAGTTGTGTTTTGTGTGTTTAAATATTATTAATTATTGGTTTATTTTTTTGGTTAAAATATATTTTATTAAATTTGTATTTTTGTTGTATCAGATTAATTTGTTGTTTTGTGATGTTTATATTATTTATATTTGATATATTGATTTGCAGTTTTTTGTTTTTTTTTGTTTTTTAGGGATTTTTGTTATTAGTAGTATGATGTATTGTTTATTTTTACTTTGTGTGTGGTCTACAATTTTTAATGTTTTTGCATATATTTCTTTTCTCATAAATAATGTCTGTGATATTTTATGTTGTTATATTTTTATAATTTATATATGTCATTTTCATTATTTAGACCTGTATATAATTTTATATTTAAGTTTGATTTTTGTGTTTTTATATTTTATAGTTTATGTCTTGATATTGGGTGTTAGTAGAGTTATCCTTAGTTTGATGTTAAGAGTGATTTGGAGGTGTAAAGAACTGTTATTCATATATTTCTGATTCCTTTTTAGTTACTATTATTTACCCTTATCATGAGGGATTTCATGTTCGAAACTTACTTATACAGATGTGTTGATTTTTCAGATACTCTAAATCAACCCTTATGCATAGGCTTTAAGCAACTGGGTGGTATTAAACATAAAGCCAAGGAGCCTTGAAAACAACACTATTGAGACGAAAAGGATTAATTGTTATCCCGTCAACAACTGTTGTTATAAAAAGTTTGAGAAGAGACAAAGTCGAATAATAAGAACAGAAAGTTAGAGTTGTTGTTTTCAAACAGTTGAATAATACTCGATAGAGGTAGTGTTAAGATATATGTCAAGTTAAATAGAAGAAGAAGCTAGTTCTGAGTTTATTAATAAACAACGTCATAGTTTTCTATATAACTAAACTAGACTTACGAGAAAAGATTATGTAGTTATGATACTATAGGATAATCACTCAACTATAGAATTTATCAGTTCTGTAATTTCATTGAGTAAAGTCTTTCAAACTGGAAGAAAATGATGAAAAATTCGAGTTTAAAAGACCAAAATATTTATTAAGCATTCCAAATTATACATATGATACCATTCATGGTAATCATTCAACACACATATTTCCTCAAGAACAGAAATATGAGGTAAACAATGTGCAAACTTAAAGAATTGCACAGTCATGTATCATTATAAAAGATACACATAGAAATAATTATAAATACCATATAAAACATATATTATTATAAAAAAAATATTACTATGATATATATATTTATGCTAATATAAAAATATGCGTGATAAATTCTCTTACTAAATATTTATATAAGTGCCTCGTAGTATCATATATAAAAAAATAACTCCCATTATATGAAAATTATCAATTATATAAAGTTATATAAAATAATAATAAAAGTTATACAATGCTGTATATAAAAAAAAGGTCATTATCAATTTGAGCAGATAATAATTATTCATATCCTTAATTCGAAAAAAAATATATTAACATAATCAAAATAAAATATCTAAAACATATAAGTATGTTATATTAAATAAATTATATAAAATAAATTACATAATAAAAATAGATATATAGGAAATAATAATATTATTATAATAATTCTATATATTAATATATATCTATATATATAAAATGGATAACAATCCCAATTACTTTTTGAAGAAGTGAAAAAAAATGATGTTAAAAAATATAGATTTGTTTGAAAAAAAAATAAATAAATGTCGGTTCAAAAATTATCACAAAATTAATATATAACAAAATAAAAACATTAAAAAATCTTAATAAAAATAACTTAAACTTTAATATTTAATAATGGCAAATACTAATAATAAATAAAAAAAATTAATCATTATTCTCATAAATGAAAGAAAAACACAAAAAAAAAGAAAAAAACGTTTCTCATGAAAAACATGTTTTTCACTATAGTAATATATATATATAATATTATATAATATAAAGTAATAATAAGTATAATAATAATTATAAAATTTTATATATATGATAATATTAATAATATATAATATCGTGTATTCTATGATAATATATATATATATATATATTATTTTCTTTTCTCTCATCCACATAAACCAAAAGTTGACTTAAACTGAGAGTGAAAAGTAGGAATTTCGTAGAGTAATAAACATTACTTAGAAAAAAGGAATTACTAGTAGAAAAGAGGAATTACATGGGGAAGAGGAGATTTAAAATTAAGAAGATTTTTCACTCACTTGGAAAATCATCTGCAAAAAAAAGACACAATAATTTCAAAATTTTTATTCAGATTTGTTTTACAGTATATTTAATTAATATGTTGTACATAACCATCTTATATATTATATATTATAAAATATATAATATATTATAAGATAAAAAATAAAATAAACGTATAGTATAAATATAATATTAATAAATATTATATAATATATTAAATTTATAAACGTATATATATATTTATATTTATTTAAATAAACATATAAATAATATTTATAACTTATTTACAATTAATTAATATTTAAGAGAAAGATCATAAAATACTACATCAATTGTCTTTATATCTTACAATGTAATAAGGGTGATTATATAGAGAGAAATGTGTGCTCATGTAAAGGAACGTGTATTCGAGCGTTATGTCAGTCTGAGACTAAGTAGTGTTATTAAAGTTAGTTGCTTTGAGTACGTCCGGTGTGTTGTTGGAAAGTGTTAATCAAGAATGGCCCACTTTGAACAGAGAGCAAACATTAAATTCTGTCAATTTACGGAGAAACCGTTTACAAAAAACATTTTAATTTTGGATAAAAGTGTATGGTAAATAAAACCTTCTTTAAAAATAACTATTCTCTTTCTTTACAACTATCCTTTTTTTAAAAGAAGTAGAAAGTCGCTGGTTGATGAGCAGCTAATTCGGATCAACAGCGTTAGGTTGATGGCATCTTATGCTTAGAGTAAAGAGAGCAGGAATATCGAACTGAACCGGAGCAGACCATATCGATGAATATTGCCAATATAAATTCAGGATTTTCTCACTGGCAATCGATACGATATAACGAACTACGTGCACAAAATTTACAAGTACCAATGCGTTGGATAAGACATCTTTGTTTTCAAGATTCCTTCACACCAGGAGCAGTGTTAGGATTACGGATGACTACACATAAGGAAGAGCTTGCTATGTGGATTAAGCAGATTCGAGGATTGGTTGAATGGGTAAGAACTGGCGATTGAGACGTGGGTTTTACATGGAACAACTAAACGAAGCGTCATACCATCTAAGTAAATCTAGATTCAAAACGAAAACAAAGGTTTAGAGCGAATGCATTCAAGGGAAGTCATGTGGAGGAACTTTTTACATATAAAGAGTCCGTGCACTTTGGAGTTTATACCCAGGATCTAAATTACAAAACAATATGTAACACAAAGAAAAATTCTCCATCGAATCCTTCATGATCGCAAAACCGTGAAAAGCAACTCTGACTTTTGGAAGCGAACAATGTATGTGAACCATGGAACTACCAAAAGTCCTGTACATCGTTCATTTCCTGATCTCGAATATCTGACGACACCCCACCTGTGCTTTCTCACCTTCTTACTCCCCAATTTAGATCAGTTATTTCGATCTTGTCCATCACAAGAAGGATATGTTAAAAGAGAGACGATTTCAGTCAGAACGAGAAGAATTCAGCTGATACGAGCTGTGTGTTGAAAAAGAGTAAATCAAAAGAATTAGTAGTATTATATATATAATATAATATATTATATATATATATATATTAACATTAATATAATATATAATATATAATATATAATAATATTATAATAAAATTATTTAAATAATATATATATAGAATATAAGATATATAGCATTTAGGATGTTCCATACAGACCGCTCATCCATGAATTAACCTGCGTAGAATAATGGATCGTCAGGGGGGAAATTTAGTTACATGAATTTTATCTAACCAAATGAGATAAAATGACAAAAATTATCTACGTCTAGATAAGCAAGTCACTACTGCTTCGGCTAAATCTCAATATAGATCTACGACACCAAGTAGATGATGGTTCCGCATTCTAAATGAGACGAACTTTACCTTAATACTAACGAACATATTATACACTATATAGATTGTTGCTGTTGTATGTGGTTGGATATTTTTTAGTTATGTGGGTATTGACATAGTTGTAAAGTCCGACTATAACTCTGTAAAGAATATAATTAAATATTACAGAAAAATCTCCACTGACGAAATATCTATTTGTGTCTTTCAGGACGGAAATTCGAACTCTCGCTGTCGCGAGAGGAAAATTAGCGATATATATATATAGTGTAGGTATATATATATATATATACCTAGGATAGGCCTGTATTCCGCATAGAGAACTAATATATGCTCCAGGAAGGCAAGAATATGATAAATATATATAGAATACATATAGTATATATATAACTTATAATATATAAGAATATAATAATATATATATAATATTAATTATCACTATTATTATATTATATTTATATATATGAATTAAATATACTATATAAATTTTATATTATTATTATAGTATATTATATATTTAATATATATATATCTTATCTAATATATCTCCTCCATATCTATCTATCTATCTATCTATCTATCTATCTATCTAATCTATTCTAATCTATCTATCTATCTATCTATCTATCTATCTATCTATCTATCTATACTATCTATCTATTATATTATATTATACTAAAATATCTATATCTATATCTATATCAATATCTATATCTATTCTATATCTATATCTATTTTCTATATTCTAATATCTATTGATGCCTATCTATATCTCTCCTCTCTCCCTACTCTTTTTTCTCTCTCTTTTCTCTCTCTACTTCTCTCTAGCGTAATCGCTCTCTCTCTCTCTCTCTCTCTTCTCTCTCTCTCTTACTCTACTCTCTCTCTCCTCTCTCATCTCTTCTAAATCTCTTAGATAGTATAAAATATATATAATTATCATATACTATATATATATATATATATAAATATAATATATATATATAAATATATAGATAAATATATAATTAAATATTTATTAAATATAAATATATATTATATATTTTTTTATATATATATATATATATATAACCATATATATATAATATATATATATATTATATATATTATATATCCTATATATCATATAATATATATAATATATATAATAAAATAAATATAATATATAATAGTAATAAATAATAATATATATATATATTAATATATATAAAAAATAATATATATAAAAATATATATAAATATATATAATACAATATAATATAAAATATAATTAGAATATTATTATAATAAATAATATATTAAATAAAAAACTAATACGACTAATCGTAGGTAGAAAGTGGCGAGAGACATTAGCCCCACACACCAATAGAGATCTAGAGAACCTTGGAACGGTTCAAATCAAAGGAAGACGTGCTCAGATACACGGAGTTTGAATGAGTTCTAGGCGAAAGAAATGGGAATATAAAAGAGGAAGTTTTCCATGATTAATTTTGGGAACAGAGAATTGAAAGAGAGAGAAGAGTATTAAACTCGTGTAAAGAGCTCGTGTTTCCGCACGCTCGCACGCAAAGCTCTTCTCAAAAGACCAAAAGACTAAGTAGGTGGTTAGAGAGAGAATAATTCAGAAGAGTATTGCTTGTTGTAGTAGTGATAGTATAGTGAGACTGATACAACAGGTCGACGGCCAAAAAAAGGTGAAAAGTCCTAGGCTTTATCCTTTCAAGGAAATCTGTATGAGTCTAAACACTCCAAAATGCAGTGCTTACTCCATACAAGAACGGATCACACCTCTTAAACAGAGCAAACACTTGTGGTGAGGATGTGAAGAAGTTCTGAAGGTGTCTCAGAACACATATTGTTTTTTAATTGGTTTTATAGGAGAAACTATTTGATCCTTCTATGAATAATCTCGACAAAATTAAACATCATGAACTTATGGACAGAGGAAGGTTTGAAATGTTTTTTCATAGAAATTGTTGTTGTTGTGTGGCAAATTGTGTCAGATAGGTAAACGAAGGAGGAGAGTTTTATAAACTTTGAAAGCATCCAAGTTTTCTCTGTCCCATTTAGAAATATGAGAAAGATCAGCGGTCAGGTACTTCAGGGCCATTCTCTTAGCATTAACTAATGGCGATTGTGTGGGATATTTTTTGAAATGAAATGGGTAATGAAGGGTGGAGTCATGTTTAAAAGAAGTTACACGATGAAGTTACAGAGAAAAGGTCATTGATGAAAAGAAAGAGTTGGGGATAAGACAGAAAACCACAAAACACCACTATTATATAGATTTAAAAGATAAACTGTGAGCTTACAACTGCTGCTATAAAATGGAATGAAATGAAATGATGTCAGGGAGAAGGATGTTTATACCAAAAGAGGGAAACCTGGGAATTAAATCTTTGTACCAGACAATATTGGAAGCTTTCAATATGAAAAGCGTCACAACTCAAGATTCAGCGAAGTTGGAGTGGTGAAGAGGGGTAGAATAGCACTAAAATAGTCTAAAGTAGACTTCGAAGTCAAAGAGTAAGCGAAGAGTTCAACTTTAGAAGAAGATAAAGCAACTGAAGAACAGTCGGATGAAACATTAGGAAAAGAGAAAGAAGCAATATTAGAGTCAACATTTTTTACAAAGTGACTGAAAGTTTTCAAGTAAGATTAACAAAGATTATTGCATTTTATATTGAGAAAAAAACTTTTAAGTGTTGCGGAGAATAAATTTTGCACGATTTCTGAGTGAAATATAAGTTACATAAGATTCTTGAGTTTGAAGACAATGTTAATTCTTAATGGCAATGTCCCCGTGGCGAATAGTTCGAGAACAAGCAAAGTTAGGCCAACATTTATGATTTTTAGCCGATTGAAAAAGGAATGAAAAGTACTCCTCAATCCCAGGAAGAATCACTCAGTCATACTTTTTGCACACTTCAAGGGACACCTCCCGTTGAAGCAGTTACCATTTAAAGGAAAAACAAGAAATACAAACACAATTCCCACCAGTATTCAGCACCAAAGTGACAAAAACAAAGTCTCCTCACAGAAGGAGGGGTCCGTTCCTGAGAAAGACATGAAGATATAGAATTAGATATAGAAATTAGATATAGAAATCCAAGGGTAGAAAGAGTTTAACAGTATACATTTTAAAGAGAAGGGTTAGAAATTGCAAAAATTCTAGTTTATTTGGAGATAATCTATAGAATGGTCCAGAATTATAAGTATTTCAAATGTTTAGAAATGTTTTTTGTTTTTACTTTTTAAAATTCTAAATAATTTTAAAAAATGTATTAGATAATAATCCTTACATTTTCTACAATACCTCCTCTTTCAATTAACATTTCCGTAAGCTTTAGTAAAATACTAACACATTTACTAAATATATATATATATATATATATATTATATATAGTAGTATATATATATATATATATATATATATATATATATATTATTTGTATGGCAGGAAGTCGTCCATTAGTGAATAAGGGAACTCAGGCAATTTTGGAATTAACAGGGAAGACTTTATTTGACAAAAACAACGAAGAATGGGATCATAGAGTTGTCACGGAGGGAGGCCCAAAAAGGCCATTCATGAGTTATAATATTTTAATATATATATTATATATTATATATATATATATTATATATATATATATATATATATATATATACTATATATAGATATATATATATTATAAGTATATAATATATATTAAAGTATTATATGATATTATAGCTACTATATATATATATATATATATATATATATATATATATAATATATATATAAATATCATGACATAACATTGCCTTATTGAGTTGGTGGCAAGGTTAGTTTTTAATTCTTATTTATATGATGATTTTATTTATTTGCATTGCCTTATTATATTGAACATATTTTTATTGCATAATTATGCCAAAAATGATTTAATGTTTTTTTTTTATATTAATATAAATTATATTAATTTAACTGCGAAGTATATTTAAGTTTTACTTATGTCTGTAACTGTAAAAGAAGTTAAGAGCAGTAAATAGAGAGACAGCAGTATTGATAATAGTAGTAGTAGTAGTAGAGGTAGTAGAAGTTGAAGTAGCAGTTTTAATAGTTGTAGTTGTAGTTCTATTAATATTTTGCAGTTAATAAATGTGTAGTAACAATAAATGTAGTAATATTATATTGTTATTATTAAACACTAGCAATAGCAGTAACTGCGATAAATATCATTGTTAAAAATAGTCATATCGGTAGTAATACTAGTAGTAATAATCGGTATAATTTTCAATTGCAATGACGTCAGTATTGCATAAATTTATTTTCTACCAAACAGGAGTTACATTTTCGAAGGGAATTTTCTAAATTCAAATAGTGATAGTTCCTTTATGATGAAGAAAGTGTAAAATACGTTTTCATGAAACTTTATATAAATTTATATATATATATATATATCTATATAGTATTATTATATATAGTATATATATATATATATATATATATATTATATATATATATATATATATATATATTATATATATATATATATATATATATATATTATATATATATTAAACTTTCTGGGCAAACTGCCAAGCAATTTGACACAATATTTATTCTATACCATTTCAATTTGTCGCTGATATATATAATATATATATAATATATATATTATATATATATATATATATATATATAATATATATATATATATATAATATATATCTATATTATATATATATATATAATATATCCTATCTATATATATATATATCTAATAATATATATAGATATACTATATATGTATATATATACATATATAATAATATATAATATTATATATTATATATATATATTATAATATATATATATATATATATATATATATAATAATAATATATATATATATATAATATATATAATAGTATATTATATATATTATATATATATTATATATATATATATTATATATATAATATATTGTATATATATATATATATATATGTATATATATATATATAAATATAATATAATATATTAGTATATATATATATATATATATATTCATAATATATATATAGTATTATATATATATTTTATCTTATTATAATATTTATATTAAATATTATATAATATATATATATATATTATATATATATATATATATTATATATAATATATATATATATTATAGTATATATATATACTATATATATATATGCTTTTATATATATATTATATAGATATATATATATATATATATCTTATAATATTATATATTATAATATAATAATATATATATATAAATATATATTAATATATATATATATATATAAACTAAAGAAACTAAAAAAAAAATTGAAGGTCACCTTAAACTTTAACTTAATTGATATTAAAAAATAAAATGAGTAAAACTCAACACGAAAATGTTTCCTTATTTTTCAAATTCAAAAACAAACTTATTTATTTTTTTTCTTTTTATTTTTTTTTTTATTTATTTATTTATTTTTTTTTTTTTGCCAATTTCCGAACTCTTAAGCAAACTGTTAAAGTTTCATAAAGAGATGTGCTAGTGGTAGGTCAAGTCTAGAAAACTAATTTGTTATTCCAGTACAAAACATTTATATATTTTTTATTATTATTACAAGATTAGGTGTAATATATTTATACACAATAACATAATAAATCAATATTTGATATTATTAAAGGGCGCCACGCTTTCACAATTTATTTGTATTCATACAATTTATTAATTTATTTACTTCAAACTGACAAATTTCATAAGTTATGAAAGTAGTAAAAATATATATTTAATATGATAAATACATAAGAATATGTCGCAAAAGCATTCCGGTGGCCCTTGAAAAAATTACCTTATTAATCCCTTCTAATTTATATATATATTTAATAAGTATTATATTATATATATATATAATATATATTATATATATATATATATATATATTATATAATATATTAAATACATATATAATATGTATTTATATATATATTAGGGATGGGTCGGATAGTGAATTAGCCGGATAGCCGGATACCGGCGATATCCGGCCTGGAAGCTTAAAACCGGATGACCGGATATCCGGCAGTCTTATATATATATATATATATATATATATATTATATATATATTAATATATATATAAGATATATATTTAGCATATGATATATATATATGTATATATATATATATATATATATAATACTATATTATATATTATATATTATATAAATAGTAATATATATATAATATATATAATTTAATATCATATATAATATATATATATATTATATATATATATATATACCGCGTATATTGGGGTAAAGGTATAGCACAGGACTTCCACATATTTTCATGAAAAAATTCATAAGTCAAAATCAATATATCGATGATGATTATATATGGCTATCATACTTACTATGATATTACGTATATATATTATATATTATTATATTTTATATATATATATATATATCTATTATATGATTATAATTGATATTATATATTACATATCGATATATTGATTTGCAGACAGAACTATTTTTCAGAAAATATGTTGAGTCCTGTGCTATACCTTTACCCAAATTTAATATATATATAGTATATATTATTAATTATATTACTATATATATATATATAATATATATAATATTAGTATATATTATTATATTATACATCACTAATATATATATACTGTATAGTATATATTATACGGGGTATATATATATATATATACGGTGTAATTAATAATATTATATATATATATATATATATACTATATATATATATATATAATATATAGTACATATAGTATATATATTATATATATATAGTATATTATATTATACATATATATATATATATATATATATAATATATATATTATATATATATATATTATATATATAATATATATTAAATACTATATATATACATATACTATTTATATATATAATATATTACATAATATATTATATTATATAATAGATATATTATATATATATATATATATATATAGATATATATATATATATATATATATATATACTATATATACTTATAACAGGGTGTCTCACAGCAGTTATGTTACAGCGGTTGTATCACCTTGGGATGTTTAAATATGAAATGTTAAGAATATAAGTTCTGATTATTTAATTCATTAAGATGAGGATGGGATATGTTACGTTGTTGTCTGCGCACGCGCGATACGGAATGTCGAATGGGATGATATATTTTTTATGGCTTTTGTGAAATGCACATAAAAAATGAGGTGGCTCTTCCTATCGACATTTGATACGGTCTTTCGTTTCCACGCAATGAACCCACATACGCTCAATGTTACCAACAGATAGTTTTTTAAACGTTAAGCTGAAAAGGTTGCAAGAAATGATGAATGGTATTCAAGACAGCTGATAATTACGATACATGTAATGTAATAACAGATTTTAATTCATATCATAACAAATAACTTTGAACCTGCAAGTCCATAGCATGTAGAAGTCGCGAGAAGAACTCAGGTACGGTTCACTGTACAAGAGTATTACAAAATGTTGTTCGAAGACGCCTTCTCCATCCACACGAATACATGCCTCAGCCCTTTGGCGCCAGGTTCTTTTCATTGCATGCCAATGACAGTGACGCCGGGTTGATTCCCCTGCATGCGTTGGTTATTCGACGGCGAAGATCATCGGGCGAGGTTACTGGGTCATTAAACCCAGTGTACACTGTATGTTTGAGATACCCCCACAGAAAGTAGTCCAGTGGTGTTAAGTCGGGTGAACGCGCAGGCCATGGAAATGGACCAGATCTTTCGATCCATCTTCCCGGAAAGGTTCTGTCGAGGTAGGTCGTCATTATAGCTGCATTATGTGCTGCGGCACCCATCAATGTCTTAGTAATTATTCTCGTTGTGATTGCTAAGAGTTATCACTCGAGAGTAGGTCAACAGGACGGTTGCCCAGCAGAGATGGATGGGTAAAGCGCCTGATCCTAATAAATTTTCCCTTGGAAAACTAAAGCGCCGATAATCCTATATTGAGATTACCACGCCAAACGTTTGACTGAGTATGAGACCTGAATGGCTTACGTGAATGCTTATATTTGGGGCGTCTGCCCTGCGCTCAATGCTGAAGGTATCACCTTATACAAACCGCTATTGGATAAAGCGGCAGAATTCACGGTCCATAAGTATTCTTCTAATAAGGTCGGCGTACATCAATTAGAAGCAATTCCAATGGACAGCAGAATACCCAGCCGCCCTATTTTGTGTCCACGATGCAAACCATTTACAATGTAATGGCTATATGGGCATACTTGTTGTATGCAACACGAATCCGTTGTATGGTTCCTTCGATATTTCCAAGACCGAACTAGCCTGCCTTACATGGAAGGACATTGGATTTTACATGGGTATGTATACAGAACGTCAGTTCGACGTCGAACTGAAACGGACACGACCCCCCTCAGTATGTGATGAGGGTTGAACTATCGACCCGCCTACCTTGAAACCGTTCTGTAAAAATTCTACGGAATGCCACTGTGGCTCGGCGCGTCGTCGATGTGCGATAACGTTGGTCCAATATTCATGCAGCCAGCTCTGCTGAGACATTCCTATTTTGGTAATGTACACCTCCAACATGTCACTCTTTTCGTCCTGCGTATGGTTCTGACTAAACAATCCACTCTGAAGTTATACGTTTTCACTACACTTATTACGGATAATTTTGTAGCGTTATGACGATAACCACCATATGCATAGTGGCTTGTACACATTGCACCATGCGCGTCATTTATTTAGGCCGCTACATAGTACATGATCACATGTAATCTAAAAAGGCGTATGCAGAGCTATATTTAATTTATTCCTTTGGTTAGCTGAATCGATATTTTTAAATAACTTTATTGGCATATGCACTATGATTTAAAACCTAATCTTTCATATTGACACGTTTCGGCTTTTGTAGGCACATGACTATCTACGGATGACGTCTAGTTGTTTATGGGTACTTTGCGTGGAAACGAACAACCCCATATCAAATAATGTCGAGAGGAAGAGACCACCTCATTTTTTATGTCGCATTTCAGCATGAAGCATAAAAACGTTATATCATCCATTCGACATTTCGCAATGTTGAGCTGTCGTTTTCGTATTGCGCGTGCGCAGACACCAACGGAACATATCACATCCTCCTTAATGAATTAAATAACTCGAACTTGATTCTTACATATTTTCATACTTAAACATCCGTACGGTGATACACCGCTGTACATAACTCGTGAGAACCTGTATATATATACTATATTATATTATATATATATATATATATATATATATATATATATATATATATTATATATATATATATATTAATACTATATATATATATAATATATATATAATATTCAGGTGGCTTTCCATACCAAAATAAATTGTGTAATTGCGATTGCGATAATTTGAAAAATGTTGCGGAATTGCAGTTAGCGGAATGCCTTTATCATTCCGCAATTTAATTCCGCAATTAGAGAACTACCAAAAAAAAAAAAAAAATTGTGGAATTTCAGTGGAATGCCAAAATTAATAGTCCACAAATTTTTACACGTTGGCCATCTTTGTACCATCTGGCAGCAACACCGAAAAGTCAGTATTTGTTTTGCATCAGTATTTTTATTAAAGTTTTTGTAAATAAGTAATAATTAACAAAACTGAAAGGCTTAAATGCATTGAATAAAAGTTTAAAATCAACAATTTATTCTTTTTCTTTTATACAAATTTTCTAAAGTATTACCATATTTTTACTATAATTTATGAAACGTGTCGCCACCAAATTTCAGATAAAATGTATCTGTACTTTAAGACAATAAATGATGAATAAAATAATATAACATTAGTACCCAACATCGAAAGTTTAAACATATATATATTTTAATATAATATAATATATATATAATAACTATATATAATATATATTATTATATATATATATATATATATATATATATATATATATATATATATATATATATATTATATATATAGTTATATATAATTTTTAAATTATTTTGAATATTTCCCCCAACGAGGAAGAACCTACTAGGAAGTAATTATCCGGTTATCCCGGCCGGATAACCGGCAAGTTCAAAAACTAGCCGGATATCCGGCTAATTCACTATCCGGCCCATCTCTAATATATATATATATATTATATACGAGTTATATTATAATATATAATATATATATATAATATATATAATATATAATATATATTATATATATATACATATGATATATATATATATATATATATATATATATATATAATATAATATATAGTATGATGGAAATGGTGAATATCCAACATTGATGTCTGATATTACGACTTAATGTGTAATTTGAAATATATTTTATATTTAAGTACACATGCTTATATATACTTATTTATTTACTTTTATACTTATATATATTTTAAAAATTTTTATATATAATGTATATATTTTTATATATTTTATATTATATAAATGTAATATAACTTCCATATATTTTGCATATTAAATGGGTATTTCAGTTTTCAAATTATATACGCTACTTTTTCAATTGACTGGAACAACCTCGATAGTCCCATGTGTCTTTTAAAACTGTCTCTAATTTCCTTATGTCCTTATGTGATACATTTTCAAAGAATCAAATATCCCAGCTGATGTTCCCGTCGGAATATGGAGACTTGTCTTCGATATAAAATATCGAGATGACGAAGAATCGACATCAAGAGATATTTTAAGATTAGATTCGTTATTATACATTCTCTTTAACCCCTGGTCTAAAGGTAATATAGAATATTTATATATATATATATATATAAATATATATATATATATATATATATATATATATATATATATAATATATATATATTTATATATATATATATATATATATATATATATATATATATATTATATATATATATATATATATATATATATATATATATATATTTATATATATAATATATATATATATATATATATATATATATATATATATATATACTATATATTAAATATATATATATATATATATATATATATATATTATATTATAATATTATTATATATATATATAATATTAATATATATTTATATATTATATATATATATTATAATATATTTTATTATATATATAATAAATTCAAAATGCTTTATTCAGAAAATAAACAATTTCTTTATTAAGTTTAACGTTAGATATGATAATTATTTAGGTTGCAGCTTATAATACATGCTTGAATGAATATGTTAATATGTGAAAGGGGACTACTAATGTTGCAAACCATACTGTCGTCCTCTGAGCCCCAAACTGTATATTATAGATTATATTAATTCTTAGTAGGATTGAGCTAAGTAATCCCAAAACAATTTTAATACAATTTAGAATATACATATAATATTAGCAAAATATAAACATCAACATAATAATATTTATAAATAATTAAGAGACAAGTAGATAATTCAATAATAAGTAATAATAATAATAAATAATATAAAAAATAATAATATAATATAATAAATAATAATAATAATTAATATAATAAAAATATAATAATAAAAATAATAATAATTAATAATAATAATAAAATAATAATAATATGAATAATAATATAATAATAAATTAATAATAATAATACATAATAATAAAGTAGTTATTAAATTTATCTTTCAGCTTGAAAGCATAAATGTCTTTCCACCATGTTATTGTTTCTGTTTTGGGATGCAATGTAGTTTGTTTGTTTGTTTCTTTTTTTTGTCCGTTTGTGTTTACTAATTTATTCTATTTTTTTTAACAATGTAATAATATTTGCTCCGACACATCGTTATAGTGAACATGTGGCCGAGTTTGGCTCTTACCAGTCATATCTGCCGCAGTAATATATATATATATATATATATATATATATATATATATATATATATATATATATATATATATATATATATATATATATATATATATATATATATATATATATATATATATATATATATATATATATATATTTACTATATATATATATATATATATATATATATATATATATATATATATATATATATTTCATTGTTTAGGTGAATAGTAATGACGACAATGGAATAATAATTGGACGGTGGGATGGAGAATACGAAGATGGTGTTGCTCCAGCCAATTGGTCGGGATCCATAAAAATAATGGAAGAATATTTGAACAAAGGGTCCTCTGTAAAATATGGACAATGTTGGGTATTCTCCGGCGTTACTACTACAGGTAGTGCATAAATATAAGCATGA
>JABUQX010130305.1:32500-37500 GCA_015478945.1 Trachelipus rathkii
TATATATATATATATATATATATATCATATATATATATATATATAATATATATATATATATATATATATATATATATATATATATATATATATATATAACTATATATATAACTATATAATATATATATATATATATATATATATATATATATATATATGTATATATATATAATATATATATATATATATGTATATATATAATATATATATATATATATATATATATATATATAATATATAATATAATAATATAATAATAATATATAATATATATATATATATATATAATAATAATAATAATAATTATATATATATATATATATAATGGTTTCTAGAATGCATCAGAACACAAAAGAACCGTTTCAGTAGTATTGTCAGCTTCAAGTGAATATTACAATGGCATAAAAGCTCACCCGATAAAAAGAGCTGAAGGATCATTTACATTGGATGGTGGAGCATGTAAGTAACCGAATTTTTAAAAATAAAATGATTATTTATACATTTATACAAAGAGATTAAGATTATAAGATATCTTGATATTGTATATGAATTTCAAAGCTCAAACTCTTCAATTGAACGTTTCTCTAAATGATTATTTCGACAAATTGGTTGAGTACGCCATGATAAAACTTACCGCAATTGCTACGGTCAAAGAAACGACTCAGACTTGGGTGGACGAAGATACTTTCCAAATCATCAAACCTTCTATCAAAGTTGAAGTTAGTAGAAACATTTTGAGCTTTTTAATTTCTGGCATAAAAATCTTAGAAAAGTAAAGAAAATACATCAGATTTCTTTCAAAACCTCTTTGAATATATATATTTTTTAAACGAATTTCTGTTTAGTTAACAAAAGGAAAAAAATTATTATATATTTTTGTTTGTTAATTTATTGTAAATATTCAGGTGTTAGGAAAAGCGTTCGTTGGTAAACCTCTTTTAGTAAAGTTTTCCTTCAAAAATCCATTGGACATAACGTTACGAAATTGTAATTTGGTTGTTGATGGACCAGGACTCACAAGACCAAAATCCATACCAATCAAGTAAGAAATTGTTCTTTCGAATTTTTTTTTAAACCATGTTCATATATATATATATATATATATATATATATATATATATATATATATATATATATATATATATATATATATATATATATAATTTATATTTTTAATATATATATATATATATATATATATATATATATATATATGCTCAATTTCTTTGGTCCAGGATTATTTACCTGAAGCTTACATGAAATGCTTCGAAATGAAATGTGATGAAAAAAAAAAAAAAATAATAATAATAATAATAATAATAATACTAACAAAGTCATATTTTATTTTTAAAAAATTAAATTAAATATGCATTAAATACCAAAAATAACCTAACTTACCATATTATTACTCCAGTTTATATATATATATATATATATATATATATATATATATATATATATATATATATATATATATATATATATATATATATATATATATATATATATATATATATATATATATATATATATATATATATATATATATAAATTGGTTTAATATAGTTTTTATGTATTGTGTGGGAATAAATGTTGAGGGAGAGAAGAGAGGTGATGGATGTATTTAGAAAGGGCAAATTTGATTTGCTCGCTGTGACTGAAACAAAGATGAAAGGAAACGGTGAAAATGAGTGGTGTGGTGTGAAATGTGTGTGTGCTGGTGTGGAAAGGAATGAGAGGGGGAGAGAAGTTGCAATTCTGATTAGTGACTTGTGGTACAGAGCTATGGTAGACTTTGTGTGTGAGTACTACTAGAATTCTAATGGTTAAATTTAAGTTTGAAAAGGTCAAGGTATGTGTGGTTGTGACGTATGGTCCATCTGAGGGAAATGTTGAAGAGAGTACGATTTTCTGGGATAATCTGAATGATGTTTTGGATGGGGTGAGTAGGAGCTTCAGATTGATTGTGTTGTGGGACCTAAATGGTTGGATAGGTGATCAGAAAAGGATGGTGTAACAGGTGGTTTTGGGGTGTCGGAAGAAAATGAGAATGGTAGGAAGGTGATTGATTTCTGTGAGGAGAGAGGTATGTGTGTAAGTAATACTTTCTTTAAACACAAGAGTATCCATAAGTATACTAGAGTTGGTGTAGGTAGAGATGGTATCGAAGTGAAAAGTATGATTGATTTTGTGTTGGTGAAGGAGATGTTGAAGTATGTGTTGGATGTTAAATCAGTGAGGGATTAGGAATGGGATTATCGGATCATTATGTTGTTCTATGTAAAATTAAGTTAGTGGGGGCTTGGATGGAGAGGAAGGTGATACGGAAGGAAGTGGGTAGAATTAAGAGTGAGAAGTTAAGTGAACAAGGTAATAAGGATAAGTATCTAAGAGCGCTCGCAAGTAAATCAGTTGAATGTGAACAAGTTGAAACTAAACAAATCTGGGAGCAAATGAAGGAAGCAATTGTTAGTAGTGCAAAAGGAAGTATGTGGATGTGCTAAAGTAGGAAATAAGAATGTTAACAGTGAGTGGTGGAATGAAGAGGTGATGCAAGCGGTTAAAAGTAAAAAGAGCGTGGTTGAATGTACTAAAAGCCAACGATGAAGTTTCAAAAGAAAGATGTTTGGAATTATATTAGGAGAAAAAAAGAAATACCAAAAGGTGCGTACGTAGGAGAAAAAATGAGGTAAATGAACAGTTTGGAAAGAGGATGAATGGGGACTTACAAGATAATAGGAATCTCTTCTGGAAGGAAGCGCGAAAGGTTAAGAATGAGAATAAGAACCTACTTGGGAGTAGGAGTAGGGTTGGTTTGTGACGATGAATGGATGGGGTGGTAGAAGGGCACTAAACCTGTATAATATTAGCTTGGTAGGGAATTGGTGGTGATGGTTGATGGTGCAAGAAAAGAATAGGTATTTTGGGGATGAGGTCATTAGCAAGTTGGAGTTAATGGGTAGAGTGAGAAAGTTGAAGAATGGTAAATCTGCAGGGATAGATGAAATTACTGATTAAATGATCAAGAACGGAGATGAGATGGTGATTGATTGGATTTGGAAGTTGTGTAATAAAGCGTTTTTGGAGGTATAGTTCCGAGAGATTGGAGGAGAGCAGTAATAGTACCCTTATATAAGGGTAAGGAGATAAGGGTAACTGTTAGAATTATAGGGGAATTAGTTTACTGAGTGTTGTAGGGAAGATATATGCTGGTATTTTAGTCGAAAGAGTAAGTCGAGTGACTGAAGGACTGATTGGTGAAGAACAAGGTGCGTTTAGAAGTGGTAGATGTGTGGATCAAATCTTTACATTGAAACAAATGATTGAGAAAATGAGGGAGAAGAAGAAGAAATTGTATTTAGGTTTTATGGATTTGCAACAGGCGTATGATAGGATTAATAGGGAGCTCTATGGCAGGTGTTAGTAATATATGGTGTTGGTGTTAGGCTTCTGAATGGAATCAAAAAGTATGTATGACGATAGTGAAGCGTGTGTAAGAATAAATGGTGTCAAAGTGATTGGTTTATTAATAGCGGAGTGAGGCAGGGATGTGTTATGTCTCCTTGGTTATTCAATTTGTATATGGATGGGGTGATGAAAGAATTAGAGATGGGTGGCAGAAAATGGTGTTAGAATGATGGAGAATGGAGGTGAAAGGAGGGTGCTCTACCTATTATGTGCGGATGATTTGGTTTTGTGTGGTGAATCTGAAGAGAGTTTGAGAGGATTGGTAAAGAGATTTGACAGGGTGTGTAAAAGGAGGGGTTTGAAAGTAAACGTAGATAAGAGTAAAGTTATGGTTGTGAGTGAGGACAGTCCTCGGTGTGAAGTTATGTTAGATGGTGAGCAGCTGGAACAAGTGTCTGAGTTTAAATATTTAGGATATATATGTTGGATGAAAAGGGAACGGATGATGCAGAGTGTAGTGGGAAAGTTGTGAATGGCAGGAAGGTGGCTGGTGCAATTAAATCGTTGGTGAATGTAAAGGGACTAAGTCTTGAGTGCGCTAGGGTCTTACATGAGGGTATGTTGTTACCTGTGTTAATGTATAGTAGTGAGACTATGGTCTGGAATAAGAGGTATAGATCTAAAGTTCAATGTGTTCAGATGGACAATCTTAGGGGCGTGTTAGGTGTGAGAAGAATTGATAAAATGAGGAATGAACGTATTAGAGAGTTATGTGGTGTGAAGAAAGGGGTAAATGAGAGAATAAATGAAAGTAAGTTGAGATGATTTGGTCATGCGGAAAGGATGAATGATAGTCAGTTGGTTAAGCGGATGTATAGTGGTGAGTGTGTTGGAAATCGACCGGCTGTTAGACCGAAGAAAAGTGGATTGAGTCAGTAAAGGAATGTCTGGAGGAGAGAAAGGTGCTTAATAGGAGTGAATGGCGGGGTTTTGTTAGGGGGTATGGTTGTGGCCCACCTGGGCCAGGATGAACCCTACGTTGACGATATGCCATAGTGAGGGTCCGTTTCGGTCCCGTGAAGCTCTAGGGTGGATTTTCTGACTGCGACGAGTTCTCACTAATAGGTGTAGAGGGGGCGGTAAGGCTGGGCTTTCTTTTCGACTTATGCCATATTTTTCTACTACTTTTCTGTTTCCAGTGCATGTCACGCGCCTTACTCCCAGTCTTGGGGGGAAAAAGGTAGATGATGTTATATATATATATATATATATAAATATATATATATATATATATATATATATATATATATATATATATATATATATATATATATATATATATATAATAATATACATATATATTTATAAATATATGTCTATAATAATATATATATATATATATATATATATATATTTACCATATATAATATATATATACATATTTATTTTATATAATAATATATATATATATATATATATATATATATATATATATATATATATATATATATATATATATATATATATATATATATATATATATATATATATATATATATATATATATATATATATGCAGAAATGTAGGACAC
>JABUQX010130305.1:50000-59445 GCA_015478945.1 Trachelipus rathkii
TTGTGATACCTATTGAAAAGAGATAGAGCGACAATGTCACATCACAGAGAAAAAGTGTCAAGGGAGTTAGAAAGTGGGGGACAGTTTATAAGTCTCAGCCTTAGCCTCCAACCCTATCCAAAAGACGGCTAGAACCACCCAAAATGTGAGAACAGTACTCCATACAGGAGAGGATAAGACTCATATATAACTGAAATAACTAGCATTGGATGTTGAATTATGAGATTTTCTTTATTTTTTACTGAAAGATACTTTTAACATATATTGTAGATTTTCAAAAATTTAAATTTCATCTGATATCAAAATTTATACATCTTTAAATTCTTAAGCTTGCTTGCAGTAATACATTTTATATAATTATTTAAGATTTCTTTAAATATATACCATATATAATTTACTATATATACAAATGCAAAATATTGTGATGGAAAAATATTCATGAAAAATATACCTATAAAAAAAATTAGTCCCAACTTAAGGATAGCTTTATTATTTAAAATATTTGTCATAATTGAAATATTTTCTCTCCATTTTTACAATTTGTCTACTTTTTGTAAATTTTTTGGAGTAAATATAATTGATTGAGTTACAAAACGTAGATTTAGAGAATTTTTCTTTATACCCAACCATTTAAAATCTGGTCCTAATATGATTTGTCAATTTTGAGTAGCTCTATCTTGAAAAAAAAAAAAAAAATCTTCAGGACTTAGATATATATACCTACCTATATATATACTGAAAAGTTTTAGGTTTATGCCTTTCTAGCTTCTCTATACCATATCTAAAAATTAAAAATACTTCCGTAGAATTTTTTTTCATATATCTGGAAGAGGGATGAAGATTGCTAAAATTGAAAATTCTCTTTAATTATCTTTTAATGTTCATCCAATATTTTCTGAGTGGATTGAAATGGATGAGTTACACATCTTTTATTTAGAACATTTTTCTATATATCTAACAATTTGACCTCAGAGAATTTCATTGTGCATTCTTTTTCAAATTAAACAATGAATGCTCATAGGTAAATGATTATGTATGGAAAAATGCTTAATTAAAAGTTATATAAATGATAATTTTATTTTAATAAAACTGATGAATATTAAAATATTAGAACAAATTTATTCTTTTGACAAATTTTCTACCTTCTGCCAGAAAATTAAAAAAAAAAATCTATGAAGAGATTTTCTTACTATGGGATACTGCTTAAAGGAGGTGTAAACCTAATACATTTATTAAAGTTTTGTAACTCATCCAGCTATATATGAACACCAAAAATTTCATAAAAATCAACTTTTTGGACAATTTTGTGAGTTTAACAATAAAATATAAAGTTGCAATTTTTGCAGATTTTAATTAATAAAAGAAAAGATACTATTATATGTTATATTTTCTTGCAATGACATCAATAAAATTATATGAAATTTTGATTTTCCATACATAATTGAATTTGAAAAAATGCAGTGTTCACTTTGCCTCAGATGATGATATAGCTATGTGATTTGTTTCTTTTCCATTTTTAAAAATTCACTAAATTGTATAGTTGCATGTATCACAATCTTGATTATACAGCAATCTGTGAATTCTATAAAATTGAAAATAAAAGGTGGTCATGTTGAGTTTGGCAAATTTGACAGCTGGATGGATTATAATGAAAACAAATGTTTTTATGCTACTCCACCCTTCATTATGATGTTTTGTGCATTTACATATAGCTATTTTGTCTTTATAATATCAAAAGGACAAAATAAAATTAGGGTATAGGGAACTACATAAATATTTATACTTTGCAAAGGACATTAATTTTTTTTAATTGTAAATTTTTAAAAAATAATTTAATTTAACAAAATGGCAGCTGATACTGGTACACTGACTGTGGTTTTAGTCACTGTTTTTTGGGCAGCGATTGGGATTATCATTCCAGTAGCATCATTTTTTAAAAATATTCCAAATAAAGGGTAAGTTTATATATATATATATATATATATATATATATATATATATATATATATATATATATATATATATATATATATAGTATATATATATATATATATATATATATATATATATATATATATATATATATATATATATATATATATATATATATATATATATATATATATATATATATATATATATATATATATATATATATATATATATATATATATATATATATATATATATATAATTTTTTTAATTTTTTTTAATAAACATATGACTGATGGTTTTAAAAGGAATAATAATCTTTAATAGTCTTCATTAGGGACAGGGGGCTTTATTTTGTTGCTTAGGCTACATCTCTAAGCCTTGTTTCTAGAATCCCATCATATTTTGCATGCATGGGACAGAAGGGATCTGCCTCTAATTTTCACATTTACTCGTCAAATATTTTAAAAATTGGACATTTGATAGTGTTTCCCATTCTGATGGTACCATTTCTCACCACACCACACTAAAAGGTCTCAACAGCATCACATTGTCTTTTTTTTTTTTTTTTTTTGGCTGGCAAACCATCACATCCTATACTCTTTCAATTCTTCATTTCAACACTGTTAGCTTTACTTCAAGTGTAATTGGTCTCTCTTCAACATGTAGCACTATTATTGATCTCAGTCTCAGCTGATTTTCACCCTCCATGCTTGGATTGTGCAATTCATCAAAGGATTCCTTCCACCTGTTCTTTGGCTCTGAAGTAAGTCCTCCATCCTTACCTCTTTCAGAATGAGAGGATGAGAAGTCACCTCCTTTGGCTTTTTTTTTTTCCCATAGCTATAAAAGTTTTTTTTGTGCCACTAGTTGATCTCCATTCATTCCCATGCCTCATTCCTTGCTCGCCATTTTCTCTATTTCTGCTTTCTACATACTCCTCTCTTGCCTCTGGTATTCTTTGTAGTCAGTTAATAAATGATTTGATCTTCTACTTTACAAGCTGCTTAACTTGAACTGTTTGCCATGCTGTCTTTGCATCCATCATTCTACCTCTAAGGATTTCCTTGGAACATGTTCCCCTTCCGTTTCTGAAATTTAACCACTACTTCTTCCACACCCATGAATTCCTCTTCGTTTCCATGCACATACCCACTCAAATTTTTTCTGATGTCAGTCTCTTTCACAGAATTCATGGGACTTCCTCACTTTAACTTTACTTTACTGTGGCCCAATTCCAGTGAACTATTGGGATTCTTTTCACATTAATTATTAGTCTTTTATCATTTGCTATTATAAAATTTATGATTGATTTATCTGCATAATCCCAAAAATATTTAAAAAAAAAAAAGAAAGATATTTCTTATTGTTCTAGTGATAGCAGGTCTATTTACGTGAATCTCTGTGCTCAAAGAAAGTGTTTATTATTGAAAGGCAGTTACTAATGGCAAAGTCCAACAGACACTCACCTTTTTGTTCCAACATGTACATTGAAAACCTCCATGAGAATTTTTATTTCTGATTTTACTCCATCACATATTCACTTGGCAGCTGCTCATAAAATATTAGTTTTCATCCTTTCTTAAAACTTAAAAAACATTATATCTTTCAGACTATGCAAGAATATGCTTATGGCCCTCTTCACTTAGTGTTTCAATAAGGTTTTTTTTTTTTTATTTTTAGACCAAGCTGGCAACATCTACAGCTCAAAAATAAAAAAATAAATTTTCATTTGAAAAAGCTGTGAAATGCTCCTAGTTTTCTATATTTACTACACCACATTTTGTGAATCTAAAACTTAACTTTTGATAATTAAATTTATTTTGTCATTAATCATTGCCTTGTATTTTAAATAGGAATAAATTAGATATTAACAATGAGTTATGATTTGTGTCATTTGATTCATTAATTAAATGTCAAAATCAAACTTTTATAAATCTAACTTGAAAATTTGCCCTTAAGATTTTTTAACTATTTATCTGATTTTTATGAATTTTTTGGTAGACTATAGATATAATTGGTTGAGTTACAACACTAAATAATTGTATTAGGTTTTTTTATTTATTTTTTTTTTATAGTTACAATTTTTCTGGCAGATGATAGAAAAATTTGTCAAAAGTAAAAATTTGCTCTAATTTTTTAATATTCATCCAAGTTTTTAAAATAAAATTATCAGATTATTATTACATTTATAATAATAATTTTCATTATGGCATGCAATGTCTAATTTCAAACAACTGGCATAATGATGATTTACAAAGGTGAAATTGGTTGGTGTATAGAAAAATATTCAAAATAAAAATATTGAACTGGTCCATTTCAATCAGCTCAGAAAATTTCATAGAAATTGGTCAAATATTAAAAAAAAAAAAAAAAAAAAAAAAAAAAAAAAAAAAAAAAAAAAAAAAAAAAAAAAAAATTCACCCTGCTTTCTGATATGAAAAAATCAACACCAGTATTTTATTTTTGGATATAGTATAGAAAATTATAAAAATGCCCCTTACTTTGTTAGTTTATTATTTATTTCCATTTCAGAGTTGTCTCAGTAGTTGCTGCTATAACTGGATTCACATGTTGGCTTTTGTAAGTTTTTAAATCATCTTTTTTAAAAATGTATTTTATAAAACTTTTATAAATTTTTTCCAAGGTAGGGTTCCTAAAACTGTGAAAAGTGTAAACCTTATTTTTTTCAGGTAGTTTAGCTGAAAATTTTAATTTTGTTGTCTTAGTGGTTTAAAACAGTAAACAAACTCTAAAATGTACAGACATTTTTACTATCACCATCTTTAAGTTTTGCCTAATGGCTGATGTTGGGTATATTTGCGAAAGACATTGTTTTCTTGTTACTAATTTCGTTTTCTGAGTTTTTTGCCTTATAACTCTTGTCTTACAACTGAGTTCATCTGTTCTTGTTTTTATCTCCAAACTCTACAGACTGTTTAAATTTCTTCAACTATTTAAAAAGAATAGAGAACACTCTTTTCTTTCTTCTCTTTCTCTTATATTATTCTAGATTATTTCAAACTTAACGCCAATGGTTATCTTCTAACTCTCAAGGTACAGAGATTTGAACTCTTTTTACCAATTTCCTATTCCGAAAAATTTTAATCAGTTTGTGTAGCTCTTTACTCATATCCCTGATTGTTTGACTCTAGGTAGGTCGTACTATTTTTCTTTCTTTGGGATTGCTACTTCAGTGGAAGGAAACCCTCAGAGTGTGCAGACCTTGTCAAAGTGATTCTCTAGCATGGAGGGTTATATTCCATTTTCTTTCTTAACTGGAACTCCTAAACTTTGTTTTAATGATTTAGTTGCAGAACACTACCTTAAGGAATTACAATATTTCAGCAGGTAGAGCACAAGATAGAATGAGCATAAAAGTTAATTCAATGGGTCACAGGGCTGGGCAGAAATAAGTATGGTATGGTGATATATGGTACGACTATTGAATTTGATCAGTGTTCGTTGTAATAGCGATATTATAAGAAGTGCTGGAACAATTCGAAGGACAGATTGATTGGAGAGAAAGTCGGTGATAGGAAATAAAGCCCTAGAATTCACCCATTTTAAAAAGAGCTATGTGAGTAGAACCGTCCAAGATAAACGATACCTACTCCATACAAGCTTGAACAATGCACCTATACAGAACAAGCATCTGAGGTGATGTGATCCTTCCAAGAATGATTGTGATAGGATAGGAAACCAAGTGTGTTAAGGAGAGACGAAGGACTGCATTTTTTGTTTTGGAAGATTATTTCAAGGTGATGAGTGAAGGAATTGTGCTTGAGGTATTGAAATCAACCCATGTTTTTTTCCTGCTTCAATTAGAAATCTAAGAACCAAAGTTCAATTCATTTGCTCCAAAGACACTCTCTTGCCTACAATAATTTGGGGTTGTGGAGAATGCTTTTCAAAATGAAAGGGTTAATGCAGTGTAAGTTATCTTCTTAAGAATGAATAGGTGATAAAGTAACACCACAAATAAAATGAATGGGAGATGACATAATTTATTTTGGAATAAATTATCTTTAATGTTTTAATTCTGAATTGCTTTTATAAATAAAGTAATTTAAATGACTACTTGTGTGAAACTATTTTAACAAAAGAATTGTCATTTGCGGAGGAAAAAGACAATTTTCCGATTATTTAATTATTTCTATTCACTTTAGTCTCAGCAGTCTCTGGGTGTCTTAAGTTCGTATAAATATGTTTAATCCTATAAAGACTTGATGATAACCTAAGCCAGTGCTGGAAACGTATTAAAAGTTCAAATGGATCCTCTCTTTAGTGCATATATATATATATATATATATATATATATATATATATATATATATATATATATATATATATATATATATATATATATATATATATATATATATATATATATATATATATATATATATATATATATATATATATATATATATATATATATATATATATATATATATATATATAATTATTATCATCACCCACCTTCTCTCCCCAAGACTGGGGGTAAGTTGATTATTATTATCATTATTATTATTGTCATTATTATTATTATCATTATTATTATTACCTATCATTATTATTATTATTATTATTATTATTATTATTATTATTATTATTATTATTATTATCATCATCATTATTATTATTATTATTATTATTATTATTATTATTATTATTATTATTATTATTATTATTATTATTATTATTATTATTATTATTATTATCAATTATTATCATCATTATTATTATTATCATCATTATTATTATTATCATCATTATTATTATCATTATCATCATTATTCTTTCCCCAAGACTGGTGGTAAGGTGGGTGACATGCACCGGAAACAGAAAAGTAGTTAAAGTATATGACACAAGTCGAAAAGAAAGCCCAGCCTTACCGCCCCCTTTATACCCATTAGTGAAAACTCGTCGCAGTCAGAAAATCCACCCTAGAGCTTCATGGGACCGCGACGGATCCTCACTATGGCATCTCGTCAATGTAGGGTTCATCCCTTGTTCCAGGTGGGACACAACCATACCCCCTAAAAAAAACCGGCAATCACTCCTATTATGCACCTTTCTTCTCGCCTCTGCCAAACTCACATAACGTGATGGTGGAGGGGGGTTCTCAACTCCCGAAGGTTTTCAAGTGCATCGCCAAGAATAATGGTTCTCTGCTCAGCAAGAGCTTTGGAGGCGATGGATCGCAATAAGCAATATATCGGGAATGATATGTCAGCGGGCACTCCCGGAGGGGAGCAGCACTCGAAGCAAACAAATGAGAACGACTATGACATGTGGGGCATCTTTTCGGGATTGCTTCGACCGCTCGGTCACCTGAAGTGTCAAGGACACACCAGGCGACGAATCGCTGAGGTTATGCGGAAGAGCTTCAGGTGCAGTAGGAATAAAAGCGGAGACACCTGTTGGTCCAGAAGTAGGAAGGACCGAAGCTGGGTCAGGCTGGGAACCTGACTGATGGTAATTGTTGTTGTGCTCGCCTTGATTTATAACGGCGCTTCTTCTCCAAAAGCTATTTTCATAAAAATTAAACCTCAGACTTCTTCTCCATAAATGAACAGTAAGACCTACTACAATAAAGCAAATGAAACACACAAGCAAATAATCTTTGACACGAAAAAGAGAGAAATAGATAGAAATTGTGGTGGAGAGAGTGGATTGAAAATTAATATGAAAAATGAGAGGAAAGGATGAAGACTAAAAGATTACATATGTGACAAATGCCGATGTACATACTAGTGCTGGGGTCGGAGGGATGCACAAAGTCTCCCTAGTATTGGTTCTTATCACTATGCCATTGCTCTAGGTTGTAAGCAAGAGCATAACACCATAATAAGAGTCAATACCCCCTGCGAAATCAGCTTGAGCACTCACGTCACAAACATGCTAAAGCTTAAACCAAAATGGGCTTCCATCCTTGGAAAGTTTAAAGTTACTGGTGTGATCTGATTTGAGTTGCTATTGGTCTGTGCACAATAATTTAACGGCATACATTTATTGTCATTTATTGGGTCGTTTAAACAATGTTTTGATCAATCGCAATTTTGTGACGTTTCATCTGGATAACGCACAGCTTGTACCATATGTGAAAAGATGAAGACCCCACCTCGGAAAAACAAACTCACCCCCCTGTTATTTTCCATTTATCGTTCCAGGTGATTAGACCTATTCCAGTGTTTAAAGAATATCTTTATGGATAAGTTTCTAATGGGTGATGTTACTGGTGTGTAAACTACCCTTTCTACAACCTTTTTCTTCAACTAAAATACTTATCACGCTACATATGCCTTTTGTGTTTTAACCACCAACATTATTTTACATGTACGGTAATTTATTTATTCTTTAACGTTATTTTTTATTATTAATTAATTTTCAAATTCTTAAATTTTATTATTACTATTATTGTAGTTTTCTTGAAGGTTAATAATGAACAGTTTATGTAAGTTTAATGAAATGCTACTCGGTGTAAATAAATTTTAATAAGCCAATTATTTATAATTTTTAGCTGGGCTTTGTGTTATATGCATCAATTGAATCCTCTTATAGGGCCCTTACTGGAGAACACAACCATAATAGCAATCATGGACATATGGGTAAGTGTTACGAAAATTTTTAGAAACTTAAAGGTACGTTCAAACCAAAGCTATCGAGGACGACAACTGTTGCAGTACCAGTTAGTACACACCAGAGGTGGACACCCGCAACTTTTTTGTTAGTCCGCAATTCCGCTAACTTTGTTGGACACTCCGCAGCTCACAATTCCGCAACTTTTTCTGCTTCGCCATTCCGCTATCGCAATTTCACAATTTTTTCTGCTACGCCAGTCCGTTATCGAAATTCCGCAACTTTTTCTGCTTCGCCAGTCCGCTATCGCAAATCGGCTATATTTTTTTTTCCACTGTTGAAGTCTGCAACAGTCGGCAAACCCTTTATTAGTAGTTAAAAACATAATTTCCAAGAAAATTACCTTACATTTATTATTATTATTATTATTATTATTATTATTATTATTATTATTATTATTATTATTATTATTATTATTATTATTATTTTTATTATTATTATTTATTATATTTATTTAATTTAAAAAGATGTTTGGGATTATATAAGGAGTAAAAAAGAAATACTAAAAGGTGCATACGTAGGAGAAAAAATGAGTTAAATGAACAGTTTGGAAAGAGGATGAATGGGGACTTACAAGGGAATAGGAAGCTCTTCTGGAAGGAAGCGCGAAAGGTTAAGAATAAGAGAAAGGGGAATTCTGCTTAGAATAGATAGGGATGGTACTTCGTAACTGATGAAATGGATGTGAGGGGGAGTGGAAGGAACCTTCCGAAAATCACCATAACATTGGCAGTACTAGAAGGAGTGATGAGGGAAGGTTCGATGGTGCAGAGGAATAGATATTTTGGAGAGATAGAGGTCATTAGTAGGAGGGTAATGGGTAAGTGAGAAAGTTGAAGGATGGTAAATCTGCAGGTATAGATATTAC
>JABUQX010130306.1:0-28129 GCA_015478945.1 Trachelipus rathkii
AGAATATAACATTGGAGATACGGTGGACATATATAGAAGGAAATATCAGTGTGAAGTTCATGCTCTATGGATAGGGAGGCATCAATGAGCTCCTCTCGCGAATGAGTTGGCTTGGCATTCACTCCGAAGCTTGTCTTGGACAGAAGGAGACGTATTTTGTCTACCCCTTGATGTTGGTGCACAATATATATACAGGAGAAATCTCTCCATAAAAACTTCATTAATCTAAAGACTTCATGTCTCGTTGGGCCCATGAGAAGTATAAAACAAAATCGCTCTTATCAATTGAAATAGTAGAAAACAAATTACTCTTTCAGTTTCTATTCATTAAATTAAAAATCAATACTAGGAAGTTTTGCGGTTTGTGAATACAGCGATAACTCCGAGTTAAAATACCATAGATAACCATAAAATACCATTAAAAAAATAATAGTAATGGAAGCCAAACAGATTTGTTAACTTAAATATCGCATTGATGTTTGGAGTAAAAAGTTATAAAATAATACATTTATATTAATTTAATAAGCACAGAAAATATTAAGCAACTGAGTTAGGCTTCTGACGTTAATATTTTATAATGAGAGAAATTTCCCAATGACGAATATCTGCGGGTACAGATTATGCAAAAATGAAATCTTCGATTTTGCAAATCCTCGTAATATAAAGTAAACCAACTGGTAAATTAATTGACTTTATTCAAAAAAATTTAATAATTACAAATAATTTTAGTACCTTAGTTACCGAAGCTCTTCCTACATAAGAGTTCATAAGTTTCAGTTGTTCTATTGTTTGCACATAAATTTTATCCTTATTTATTTAATTAAAATATTATTTATTATTAATTATATATATATTTATTATATTATAATTAACTTAAATAGTATTATTACTTTAGATTATCTTACACGATTGTAATCCAATATGAACAAAAAACTGCTGAAGCTCGGTCATTAGTATTATCTTTTTAACTTATCAAAAATGTTTTTTATTAAATAATGCTTTATTATATATTTGTATTTATTTAATTCATAAGTATTTATTATATTAATTTATTATTGATTATTATTATCTCTAGATTCACCTTATTTATTATATATTAATTATTATTCTTAATTTATTATTGGTCTTCTTTTTAAATATTAAAATCTTTCTAATTCATTAATTATTATTATGAATCCATTATTAAATAATCTTTATTAATTATTCAATGACACAACTAAATTTTTTATTTATATGTTATTTATTATTATTTTATAATTATTATTATTATTATTATCTATTAAGTTCAAATTATTAAATTATTATTATTAATTATTATATATTATGTTATTTATTATTATTATTCCGATATATAATGTTAATTCCTTATGATGATTAAGCAATGAATCCTTTTTCCTTTTATATTCTTTAAATTATTAAATAAATCAAAGAATTAAATATATTATAGAAAGTAAACATAACCATCCCATTTGTGAAGAAAGGAAAAAAAGCAGGCCGTAATATTTTCAGGATGCTTATTATAACTATTGGGAGATTATCAATTAATATATATAATAAATAATAATTTATTTAAAAAAATATATTCCATCTGTGAGTTTCTAAATAACTATATGAAAGAAATATATATATATTATATAAATGAATGAGTCACAGATTATAGTTGCTAGTAGAACAAATATATATATATATATATATATATATCTAGACTATTATACTAAAGGTTGAGATATACCTAGGATATAAGTGGGATAATACAGGGTATTGAATATCAGTTTAATAGGGTAGTAATATATTACGAGTTAGTTGGGTATCAGAGATGCATATATAATATAATATATATAATTATATAATATTTATTAGAAAAGTACATATTTAAAAGTAGTAAGTGTGAGCTACGGAGTTTGAGTGAGGGGGTTATTTAGTACATTGTAGAGACTATAACACCTACTCACTATATATATTTATATATATATATATTACTATAATATACTATATAAATATATATATATAAGTATCATATATAACTATATAATATTATATTATATACTATATATACTATACTAACTTATATATATATACTAGTATGTGATACTACTATATATATATATATTAAAATTAATAACTATTAAAATTGCGGGAAACTAACGCCACGTGAAGCCCTTTTGCTTAGATTTTTTGTGAATGCACGGACCTATAGCTAAACTTATAAAGGGGATGTAGGTATATATATAGTACTATATATATATCGATATATATATATATATATAAGTATATATAGTAGTAACTGCAGACTATTAAATTTCCTTATCTCGAGTAACTTATATAATTAATTTATTACCGTTTCATTGTAATATATAGTATTATCATATATATATATATACTAATACTTTACTATATAGTGACTTAATATTCCTGTTTCTGTTTATATATCCTACTATATATACTTAGTATGATTGTGGTAGTATATATGGGTATTTTGCACACTCTAAAGCTACCTATAACTAGTATATTTACTATATAACTTATGAATATGAGTTAATACTAAATATGAAATATCTAGATATCAATTTCCTTCTGGAGTATCAATGAATTAATCTTTCGGGTTCGAAATGCAGGCGTGTCGTTTAAAACTTTTAAAATTTCGTAAGCAAAACATTTTTAATAAAATTTACTCCAAAAACAGACGCCAAACTTAATTTTTTTGGTATTAATTCGTTGTATCGCTTTTTTATAAGGGTCCTAATAAAAACCTAACACCTTATATGGGTTTCATACAATATAGCAAATAACCGGCTGTGTTTTTTAGTGAACGACGGGAGTAAGGATTCATTGCACAGCTTTTCTTATACGGTATATCGATTATTCTATATGATACAGTGTAATATAAATATATAATAATATTATATATATATATATATATAAGCTCGTCATAATATATATAATATATATATTATATATATATAATATATATATATATAATATATAATATATATATAGAAATGAGTCCCCTTTGAAAAATAGCCAAGAAAATCAGAAAACATTGGAAGTTTTAGAAAATAAGGTATTATTATTATTATTATAATTATTATTATTAATTATTATTATTATTATTATTATTATTATTATTTTTATATTATATTATTTATTATCTTTCTTATATCTTTCTTTCTTCTTCCTTATATTTTCCCCTCAAAGAAATGGGAGTAAGGTGCGTAACGAGAATCGGAAAAGAAAATCAGTAGAAGAACATGGGCATAAGTCGAAAAGAAAGCCCTGAGCCTTACCAGCTCCCTCCCTCAGTACCCAATTAATTAGGGGGAACTCCATCGCAAGTCAGAAAATCCACCTAAAAGCGTTCATCGGACAGAGATGGACTCTCACTATGGTAGACATCGTCAATGTAAGGGTTCAGTCCCCTTGGGCCAGGTGGGTCACAAACCATAACCCCCTCATCAATCCCCCGCCATTCAACTCCTGTTAACACTTTCTCTCGCTTTACCAAACTCACATTTCTTCTCCTTCAAACATTCGTTTACGGACTCAATCCACTTTTTCTTCGGCTCTGAACTGCGGTCGGTTCCTAACACACTCGCCACTATACATCCGCTTAACCAACCGATATCATTCATCCTTTCCACATGGACAAACTATCTCAACATACTTCATTTTATTCTCTCATTACCCATTTCTTAACACCACACAACTCTCAATACGTTCATCCCTCATTTATCAATTCTTCTCACCCTAACACACCCCCTAAGATGTCCATCTGAACACATTGAATTAGGATCTAATACTTCTTATTCCAGACCATAGGTCTCACTACTATACAATTAACACAGGTAAAACATACCCTCAAGTGTGCAAAGCCTTAGCACACTCAAGACTTAGTCCCTTACATTCACCACGTTTAATTGCACCACCACTCCTCACCATTCCACTTTCCTACTCACCTGCATCATCCGTTCCCTTCTCATCCAACACATACCCCAAATATAAACTCACACAGGCCGAGTCGAAATAAAACTTCAGCACTGGAGGACTGTCTCACTCACACCATAACCTACTCTTATCTACGTTTACTTTCAGGCCCTCCTTTTACACACCCTTGCCAAATCTCTTATCCCAATCTTCTCAAATCTCTCAGATTCACTCACACAATAAACCAAATCATTCCGCAATAATAGATAGGGCACTCTCCACTCATCTCATTCTCTCATCATTCCTAACACCATTTCTGCAAACCCCCCACCCCTATTCTATCATAACCCACCCATACAAATTGAATAACAAGGAGACCTAACACACAACCCGTCCTCACTCCGCTATTAATACTAAACCAATCACCCTTTGCACCATTATTTCTTACACACGCCTAACTATCCTCATACATACTTTTGATCTCCTTCAGAAGCCTACCCCCAACACCATAATTCACTAAACCTGCCATAGAGCTTCCCTATTAACCATCAATACGCCTGTTGCAAATCCATAAAAACCTAAATACAATTTATTCTTTTCTCCTTGATTTCTCATCATTTGTTTCAATGTAAAGATGTTAATCCACAACATCCTCTACCACTCCTTATATATCTCTACCTTGGTTCTTCACCATCAGTCCTCAGTCACTCAGACCACTCTTCGACGCAAAATACCAGCATATATCTCCTACAACACTCATATACTTATTTCCCCATAATTTCTACAGTCCCTTATCTCCCTTACCCTTAATATAAGGGTCTATTACTGCTCTCCTCAATCCTTCGGAACTATACCCCTATAAACGGAGCTTTATTACACACTTCCAAAATCCAATCATCACATCTCGCCCGTCTTGATCTTCACCAAGTAATTTCATCTATACCTGCAGATTTACCATTTTTTCAACTTTCTCATCTACCCCATTACCTCCTCCTTGCTATAACCTCATCCCCAAATAATTCTTTTTTCACCATCAACCCACACACATTCACTATCACCTCTTCATTTACTACCAATGTTATGCACATTTTCGAAGTGTTCTTTCCACACCCCCTCACATCCAATTCATCAATTACAAAAACCATCCCTATTCATTATTTAAGCAGGTTCCCCTTATTCCATTCTTAACCTTTCGCGCTTACTTCCAGAAGAGCTTCTTATCCCTTGAAAGTCCCCCATTCATCCTCCTTCCAAAAAACTGTTTTATTTACCTCTTGTTTTCTCCACGTATGCACTTTAGTATTTCTTTTTCCTCCTAATAAATCCAAGCATCTTTCTTTTGAAACTTCAATCAATTTGGCTTTTAGTACATTCAACCACGCTTCTTTTTTATTTAACCGCTTGCTCACCTCTTCATCCACCACTCACTGTTAAAACATTCTTACTTCTACCTTAGCACTATCCACATACTTCTTGCCATGCTTACAATTGCTTCCACAGGTTTGCTCACCAGATTTGTTTCAGTTTCAACTCCTCACATCAACTGATTACTTGCGAGCGTTCTTAATACTTTTTCCTTATTACCTTGTTTTCACTTAACTTCTCCTCTTAATTTTACCACTTCCTTCCGTATCTCTTTTCCTCTCCATCCAAGCCCACTAACTTAATTTTTACATGAAACCACATAATGATCCGATAATCCATTCCTAAACCTCTCACTGATTTAACATCCAACACTACTTCAACATCTCCTTCTTCCGACAAAATCAAACATACTTTTCAACTTCGATACCATCTCTACCTACACCAACTCTATATACTTATGGATACTCTGTGTTTAAAGAAGTATTACTTACACCACATACTTCTCTCCTCACAGAAATCAATCGGCCTTTCTTACCATTCTCATTTTCTCCGACGAGCCCAAAACTACCTTATACCATCCCTTTATTGATCACCTATCCAACCATTCAGGTCCCCCAACACTATAATCTGAAAGCTTCTACTCACCACATCCAAACCATCATTCAGATTAATCCGCAAAAAATCGTAACATCTCTCAACTTTTCCCTAGATGGACATACGTCACAAACCACACATAACCCTTGCCTCTCAACATTAAAATTAACCATTATAATGCTAGACTCAACACACACAAAGTCTACCATAGCTCTATATCCTCAAGTCACTCATCAAAATGCAACTCCTTCTCTCCCCCTCTCCATTCCTTTCCACACAACACAAACACATTTCACACCACACCAACTCCATTTTCACCGTTCCTTCATCTTTGTTTCCGTTCAACTCAGCGAGTGAGCATAAAATCAAATTGAGCACCCTTTAAATCAATCCATCACCTCTTTCTCTCTCACCTCTCATATATTATTTCCTCTGACATCTCATGTACCCATACGATTCTACTAATATACGTGATCCGTATAAATTAGATATCATATGGAGCTCAGTATTATACGTCAGATCACACGTATCCATTTACTATACTCAGAGGTAATATCATGCATAGCATTCCTATAAGCAATAGAGAATAGTGATATTGGTATAGTGGTGTACTAGAACCAACCCAACTACCTATACCGTCCCTTATTCGACCTTCTATACGTACATACGCTAGTAGAAATACGAGTTGGGCAAATTTACTTTCCCCCCTATCACACATAGGGATTACTAGAGTAGTAGGGATGTCTTTAGCTGAGAGTGTCTTTATCATAAAGTCAGATGAGGTTGTGGTCGCTCGTTGTCTAATTATGTAGCAATAGTAGTTAATAAATCAGCTATGATTTAAGGGTTTGACACATATATTATGGAATACGTAGCTCGGGCACGATTAAGTGTTATGTGATTTGCAATAAATTGGAATAGACGCACTAAAATTAACATGTAATCTATCTCTTCTCTAGAAAAGAATATAATTATATCATTACTGGACTATATCAGAGGAGTAATCGATGTTACATTCAAATCCTACTAAATAATATCTACTAACAGTCTTCTCTGTATATATAATAATAGTAAATAACACAATAATTAATGTAGAATCATCGCCTCAATATATTATGAATAATGCTAACTTTTATTAATCATAAATTATTATTGATAAAATATGCCCGTAGTTCCGAAATTAAGTTAGTGTAGAGAAAAATTTATTTATAAAGTATATACACAGAATAAAAAATATTTATTAATAATTGTTATTTAATTATTTTTTTTATATATTATTTTATTTATTTTATTTTTTATTAATTTTTGTATGTATTTGTTTGTTTAAGGGAAACTACAATAAAACGAGACCGGGCCTGGGGAGACGAAGAGCAAAACTCTTTGGTATTTAAAAATACAGGATGAATCTGAGAATAAAGTCGTAGTAATTAGATGTATAGATATGTATATGGTGGCAGAGAGTGAGAGAGAATAAAAAAGGATGGCACACCATGATAGATAGAGAATGGTCGGATGTTATAATCTCTAAAGAGTGCGGTGAGTCATGTGTTTAGGTGACATACAATTGCCTGACTATACCATAGATTGTCTAGGGCTCATTGTATATACTCATAACATTGTAACACAAGAGTTACGCGATAAGGTGTAGAAAGTTATGTGTTTACAAGACGCGTATTTGTTATGTCCTATGATTATTGCTCTTAGGTGTGGATTTTCCTGTTTCTGTGGAGAGTCTCTTCACTAATTTATCCTGTAGAGACCTGTCGACATCAGTTCTTGTGATGGCCTGGTTTCAGTGGAGCACTTGGCTTTTACTTTTCGACAGATTAAAATTATATATATATATTGGGGGGACTATACTCACTTAATTAATTGGATGATTTTTTATTTTTACCTTATTAATCATTTATACTATATATATAATAATATATTTATATATAGTATATATTTATACTCTACTTATATATGACTTTTCTTTCCGATGCTTTGTTAATATAAGCACCTATTACCCCCATAATTATCTTTAGGGTGCAAAAGAGGGAAGGTGAAGAAAGAAGAAAGAAAGAATATAATTAATTATATATATTATTACTATATATATATTATATATATATATATATATATTATTAATATAATATATTATATATATATATATTATATATATATATATAATATATTATATACATATATTTATATATTAATTCATATATATATATTATAATTTATATATACTTTATATATATAATTAATGTATATATAATAGATATCTCAAAATCCAAGAGGAAAAGTTTTCCAACATCGTCGTCGAACTCTTGAGGAATTGAAGAAAGGATCCGAGAGGAAATCGACGGAATTCACCCTGAGATTGCACGGAGAGTCATGAGAACTTCCAGGAACGATCTATGATCCACCATGTTTTAACTGAAAACTTTCATATATATATTTCAAATAAAGTTTATTTCAGAATTAAAATAATTTTTTATAACCTTTTTTCTAATATTTACATTTTTAGTTTTAATTGTTAAATGAGTAATTTCGTAAATAAGGTATGTTGCTGATTATTTAAAATAAAAGGTGTATTATAAATGTATGAACATCAATTATACAATATCTCATTGTTAAAAGAAATGACGTTTATTATGTTTGTTCCGCAAAGCATATATCTCTAGTCTATCAAGAATTGCCCCCTCCAAAAAAAAAAAAAAATTGCAATAATATAAGTGTCCCTTTTTTAATATTTATTGTTCTATTCTATATCTGGTAGCATTGTCATTCCCTTTTAAAAACTTAATAAAAGATATATACCAAATTGTTTAGCTTTAAATTCACTATTTTTATGTCTTGAATGTTTAATGATAACAAATGTATAACCAATTATTATGCAAATTATTTAATGATGCATTATAAGATTTTGTTATTTTATCTTCACGAAGTTCTTCTTTCAATTAATATTATATAATCTTGTCTCTAATTCGAAATATTATTTGCCTTTAATAAAATTCAGTTGTATCTTGTGTTTAAGGTAATTTGATTACATCGTAATTGCATATGATAATGATTTTAATTTATTTTCTCAGAGAAAACAATGTAGCGGCATTATTAAGTCTAAATAATATGTGTCATATATTAAGTTTCAGTATAGAGAGATGAGTAAGAAGAAGAATTGAGAGAAAAAAAAGAGAAAGGGACGCAGAGAGAGAGTAACACATATAGATAAGTACCTCTGCAAGTCTGTTTTTCATTTATTTTTAAATTACAAAATTTTTGAAATATAATCAATACAGTAATAAGAGAACTTTTTTTTGCAGAATTAGAAATGAATAACATCTATAACAGAAATCATTGGAAAGTATTAGTATTGCTGAAAAATACCAGTTATGGATATTGGCATAGTTACATCTAAATAAGAAGTGATTGTGGTATAGGTCACAAATAAATTATCATTCTGGCACATAAACAGTAAATTGATAAGTATTTGCAATTTAGTTTGCAATAAAATTAAAATCTAGAATTTATATATTTTATTATTTTATACATATTACTAATACTGCAAAATGCCTAGAATAGAATAGATTATAAATTTAATTTAGATTCTTTTGGACTACATTTTTTTTTATATGTAAAGATTAAAAAAATTTCGAAATTCTAAGAAAACTAAATATATTCTTGCCTTTTTCTTTGGTCATTATTATATCAGCAATTTATTCTTGGCATTGATACAGATACATTGCATATGATCATATAATATTAATAGATTATATGTAGAGTAATATGGTTTACTTTGTCATATTAGTAAATAATGACGAAGTAAAACATATTAACTATTGGATTGTTTTCGACTGTATAGTCTAGGAGAGAGTGAGTGTGTGGAGGAGATTCACATTAATGCCCCCTTATACAATACTTGAGCTGAGCAATAATTAAAAATATTATGATTAACATTGTATATTAGTAGTTATTGCCAGAACAAAATTGATTTATTTTCTTAAAAGGTTCTAGAGAAATATGGAAAGCTATAGAGTATGAGAGAAAAGATTTGATCTGAGAGACAGAATATTAATAATTATAGATTTAAGAAACTAGAGTATTTTATTTTCGGGCTCCTGAGAGAGGAACCGGTGTTTGTGGTATTTGGTATATCATTATAATATTAATAATGGTGATTTAGAACCTTTTCTAATATATTTGCTGTGTATAGAGTATACATATCACTATTTGTGCTTTTATAAACAGCTGCTTCTTCGGTCACCATTTTCTCCACTAGAATCTCAGTAATTATATATTACGAGAAATAGTATATGGACGAGGTGCATATAAAATAGCTGTTAAATATATATCAATCAAGAGAAATGAGACGTATATAACCGTTGATAATTCAGCTGTTAGAACAAAACAATATCTCAAAAATAGTTATGTAGCTCTTGTAAGTTTCTGGAGGAATAATAGACTAATATAGTTTTTCTGAGCATCGGATGTGCATCTTTGAACGTATACATTATTTAATGTAGGATGGAAAGAGTTGCACTATGATGAGAGATTGAAAATCTAGGTGAGAAGAACTGTTTGAGGCGCCGAAATGGCCAGGATGCGGTGATTGCCGTGGAATCTGACACACGAATATAACTAGGGCGTGCCATTCGCAGGAGATAACAGAAGTAATTATACGTCTGGAGTTCATTCACGTATGATTATAATCAAAATATGCTCATATACAAATTTGTTGGAATTATATCAAATAAATATAAAATCAATTGATTGTCTGGCGGTATTGGCTATATAATTTATAAAAAATTTTTATTGTAATCATAACTATATTATATATATATATACCAAAAATTAGTGAAATTGAATATTATATTTACAACTTACAACCGCTGCCCAAAAGGGTTCAAGACACTTGTCAGCAGGGTCAGAGCTCGAGACTCTTCGTCACCATCCTCACTCTCAATATCTAGCCTATAATTACGTTGATTCTCTCGAAACTCACTATCTGACACAGATGAGCGTTCTATGCGGAGCATTTCAATGTCTTCATTTCCATAGAAGTTTCTCGACAAGAGTCTTCGCCAGATTCCTCTCTGAGATATCTCCCTACTCTGCTACATAAGATGTTGATCTTGTTTTTAAGAAAAGGTTTGACGAGCTCTCCGACAGATAATGCCGTTGTATCCTCGCGTGCTTTGGGCCACGACTCCAGCTTTGCCATAGATAACCACGAGGGTTCAAAAGAAACTCGAAGCGGAAATGCATATGCAAATAAATATTTATAAAATTATGGCCTGTTTCAACCATAGTGTCTCAAATCCGTATGTCTTCTCATGTTTTACTTTAAGTTTAGGTCTCTACTCAATGATATCTGAATATAAAATTAGTCTCAGTAAAAAATATGTACTGTAATCTACGCGTACTGAGACACTGCTATCCTCAATCTATATAAGTGAAATCTAACTACCTAACTTTTGATCCTCAGGCACTCACAAACCTAATGTACCTCTTCGCACCCATATAACCAACTTTGCTAGACACATCCATCATTGGCTACACTTCTTAAAATACATTTAATGTATGGTACAGTCAATGCTGATTATCTTTCAAATAGCTAAACTATGCACACATTAAATGAGGTGATGTGAAGGCATAAATCAACACAGAAATTAAGAGCTGATTTTTCCCTGTTTTCTTTCGCTGTAAATTCAACGACCTTCTCCACTTTCACTTCTTCCAATATTCCACTAATACTTACATTTCTCCACATCTTTATCTCAGTCCCTTCAACAAAATATTCAATTTTGTTCTTCTAAGTCTCTCGCAACCAGTGTTCTACACTCATTATTTCATGAACCACCAACAAAAAACTCAGTTCTTACTTTATTAGTTTCAGTACTTGATTCATAATCACAAGGAGAGGGTGCTGAAGGTTTCTCTCTACCACTATGCACTATAGAAACCAAATCCTGCTAGAATCCAAATAATACTGCTTCTTGCCTCTCTTAGTTCGTCACATTCGCTATCCATGCGAGTCTTTTTTAGCTACATCGAACTCTGCCACACCGACACAGTCACCCTAGAGATAAGAGATGAAAATAATTACCAACTACACAACTACCTCTAATACTCCTCATCACCTTTAGATCACATCACAGTTCCGAAGACATTCTCATGCTGAATGACTATCTAACTCTCACAGTAACTATTGTCGCTATCTGACTCACACCTTCCTTGTCCTTGTATTCACTCAATGTACTCCGACACTTCTCAGAAAACTCGAGACCAAATATCCTCTTTCATTCATTTTTTTTACTCTGTTCTTCGTTTCTTATGTTAGGACTCTCTCACACTTTGATAGTAATCGTTATACAATTAGTCTCTTCGAGTGGCACGCATCACAGAAAAATGTTTTTATTTTCTCAGTAGCATATTCTTAACGTGAGGTCATCTTTTGTACTACTCACACAAATCATTCATACTTAACCTAGTCAGATAGAAACTGAGAAACCAGTTTTATTCGCGCTCACTTCAGTCTATGACAACGGGCTATATTAGTTGGTTCGTGTATAATGTTATCAAATAAATGGCCATTTACATAACTAACAAGTGAATTAGAGGAGACAAAGAAGTACGTTATGCGGTATTCTGTTCTTCTAATTTACTTCCGGGGGCTTCTTGCAGTGCTCTTGAGTCTCTAAACCAACCGATACACTGAGCCTCTCCTAGTATTCTACGTCATATGTCTTCGCCAATGTGTCCATCTAAGTGATCACTTCCCTCACACTAGTACAAGCTTTACATATAGTTGCTTCTTAGATATCTATACTTTTTCCGCATTATATTGTTCGAAGAGAATGCGGCTAGAAGTCTATAGGTAGGAAAACGAGAAAAGACCACGAAGTGGGGGTGAAGGAGGCAAGGAAATGTGATGCGATAGGTATAATGGTGATGAAACTGAAAAGGCAGTACCAGAAGACGTGAGGAACAGTTGTGAGAAAGACGCCGATTCCAAATGAGAAGAGTAAAAAGAGTGGATAATTCAAACAGTGCAGAAACAAACTATTGTTTATCATAATGTGAACGGGCAGAAAAGAAATGCATTCTCGATTTTTTTCAGATTAAGGCACGCAAACCGTACGTTGCGAATGCACTCAAAGATGAAATAGTGTAAAACTAGTAAAGAAAGTACATTCATAAAAGATGAATGTTTAGAGTGAGATCAACCAAACAAAAAAAAAGCGAATATGGAGGAAATGAAACTAGCAGATAACATGCTCCACAAAGACAATTGTGAAACTACCAATCGTTGGAAATCCGGTGGAATCGGTTGGTCTGTAAATTATGTTCATAGGGATTGAATAGATAAGTACAAGCCGATATTGTTTATAGGAGAGGGAGATATAGAGTGAGGATGAGAGCGAGATGTGGGAAGCGAGTGAGAGTAGAAGTTGACGAGAAGAAGAGTAACTATTGAGGAATGTGAGCTAGGGGTGGGTTGACTAGAAATTGAGCCAAAGAGTACATACAGGTGGAGTTCTTTATACGCCATGTTTGGAGAGAGTATGTGGAAGATATCCCATTGAAGGACGCTCTAATAACAGACGGAGTAGCGCAGAGATAGAATATGATAAGATATCTGACTAGCTTCTACAAAACCACTTCGATATCAAATTTACTCCTTATACTGTTTGTATTGTCCATCCAGATGCTTACCGCATTTATTTATTTTTATCTCTCTTCCCTCTCCTTATAGGTACCCGTTTCCTCACATCGTCTCTCATTGATTCAGCGACACTAACTTTTCCTCTTGAGTTAACTCAGCTTACCAATACACGAGTCTGACATGTCCACAGTTACTCTTTATCATGGATTATCTTTTCCCTTTTCCACTGTTACATATCATATTGTAGTAGAGAGTATCAGGAGCGCGCCGTCACACGACTACGCATTTCGTGATATAAGCATCCACTTTCTCGTCGTCACATATAACTATGGTTATACGCTGTTCTGAGGTCCTTCATATCTTCCTAGTATTCCTTCGATTCAATCCGACGTGCCGTCAGGTCTCCGTGAAAACTGTCTGGACGATGAACCGGGTGCACGGCGACGACACAAGTCTAACACTACCTGACACTACTAACATTCTAACACTACCAACCAATATACATAAACAACACTATTATTGCTTAGCTATAGCTATATAATTAGGTGCTTTATTTTATGTTGATTTTGAGGTAATATATACTTTAGAGAGTATATTTTTTTATTCCTATGAGGATGTAGTATATGCAGTTTATCTACATATCGATATATATCGTAATTATGTATTAGGCGCGAGTCAGTATCCTTTTATTATTAGTAATAATATTTATTATGTATTGATTTCATTTATTTGAGTTATTTGTTATGTTATTAGCTATTAAGTATAATGTTTTGTTATTTAATAAGTTAATTAATTTATTTTATATTTTGACATTAAATCCTTATTAATTATATTTATATTTGAGAGACCCTACTCTACACTTATATATATATATAGTTAGTTACTTTTGGAGAGTGAGACGCGCTTCCATTTATATGCGAGGATTTTGAACGTAGCATAAAGCGAGACGGCTTTAAACTGTTACTTACTGCTCGTATCCTTATTGTGATTAAGTATATTCGTAGTCATATCATCGTATTAGGTAACATTAATAATGGTAAATTTATAATCATGGTCGTAATCTTATTTATGGGAATATTATTATATGCTCTAAGTGACATCTCACAGTACGACGTATAACAACTATGCGACACTCATTACTTAGGTCGAACGGTGAGTATATAGTCAAGAGTGTTAGTAGCTAACTCGGTGTTCAGGGCTCAAGCTCTTGGTGAGCCTTGTTACCGTCTTAATCTTTATATTCGGTGTCAATGTAGATTGTTGGTTTGTTGGTATCAACTATTTCGCAATATCCGAGTATGTATCAGATCGGGGCGATACCATCACGTTTTCTGCATCGCCTAAGTTCTCAGAGAGAGAAGTTTAGCATAAGTTAGAAAGCGTATCTTTTCTCCATGCTTCAATGTTTAACTTTATGATCAATGACTTGAAAAATTCTACTCTTTCGTGGTCGTGCAATACATTTGATCAATCTATCATGTATTATTCTTAGCAGTCATTTTATCTCTATATATTACCGTATTACTTATTTTAGGCTAAAATTTATAAGTATATAAACAATATATTATTGTTATAAATAAATAATGTTTATCTTTCGATAAGTACTACAATATTAAATAAGTTTTTATACAACCCACAAGGTCACCCCGGCTTTCCCAAACACCAATATAAAAATTAATACGTACTCACACGCTCTCACTTTTCTCGCATATAGCTCATAAAATTACATATCTGATATTTTTTACTAATTTTGTGCGGTCACATGGATTATTACTAGTATTGCCCTATACATATATCATATATATTGATATTAAAAAATCAATACTATAGTATTATTATATATTTTTCCTATTATGGAAACTACATTCATGTATGTCTTATTGGTTCTTTTAGAAAGTATTCTTGAAATCTAATCACTAGTTTAATACTATTCATATATATATAATGAGTCGTCGCTACTGAGACATGTATAGTATTTTGCTAATACCACAGTGTACACTGCGTGTCTGCCACGATTTAAATACCTGATCACGGACAGTTCTAGAGTAGAGCACTAGAGGAGAGCATAGCCTGACATGCAACTATACAGGAGCTCTGGGGAAGATTAGGGCAGAGCTATGATAGGAGTCATGAGGTATCAGATTAAGATCTCACTCACAGGAAGGCTATATACATTCTTGTCAATGCAGCAGCAATTAGCGTTTCAGAGTGAGATCACAAAAAGGCGAAAACGTGCTACTATAAGTAGATGGTAGCACACAAAAATTAGACACGCAAGTGTACACCCATGTAGGGACGGGGGCAAGAATTTGGGCGAAACGGCTCTAGGTCTTAGTCTGTGCCGCTCTTAAATGATTTGTACGTCATTTCATTAAGTTAAAAACTAAAAGGGTTTTTTGGAACAAAACTTCTACTTGCTCTCTTTTCCCACAATGTTGGCTGTATAAAGAGATTAGAAACATGCTCCTCTGTATCTCATGTATTTTATAGAGATACTGGGATTATTATATAAGTGATAAAGATAACAAGATTAATATAGTCAGGTTACAGACAGCAATTGAAATCGCCTGGGTTATTGTAAATACAAAACCAGAGTACAATACAATATAAGTCTCTAGATATCTAGAGAGATATGCATCTTTGATATTATACTAACTTTGGCAATTGTATTAGGTCATGAGATATGCGAATATAATTAGATATCTCATAGGTTTGATCTTTGTGAGCAAAAATCTTATATTATTCTACGCGTCCAGCAGTCATAGTACCGCTTGCGCACTACTATGTATAGTACAATTTACTATTATTGACACGGGGTAGTCACAGAACTGATATAAAGATCTGATGGTCCGGAGCTACACTATGGTCCACTGCCGGCCCCCTTCCCTAGTCCTAGCAAAAACTACTACATAGAATACGCTTAAACAGTAGATTATTACCATTGGTTAATTTAACTTTCAATTTGGATTAGAGAAGCTTTTCTACATTCCACTAATATTTACCATTTATCAACAGAACTCAATATTTATATTAATTATTATATATTTATTTAATTTATTTATTTAATTATTAATTATTAATTATATTATTATACTAATTATTTTATAAATATACTTATTATTTATATATGTATAATATATAATATATATTAATTTAATTAAATTATTATATTTTAATTATTATTTAATTATAATATATTATAACTATAAATGATTATTATTATCATGAGACTGTCATATACGACCTACATGTCAGCTCTCATTATTAAGTATAATTATCTAATTAGTATTGCGACGTAATCTCACTGATTCATAATTGACTATCAAAGCAATAAACAGTTCCTAAATTGATAACATCAATAGTAATTAAACTATTGTCACAAATGTATTTATATATTATATATTATTTATAATTATTATTATTTATATAATAATTATTTCTTATTATATTTATTATTTATTATTAATTATTATTATTATATAAATATAATTAAATTATTTAATTATTATCTAATTATTTATTTATTATATATATTATTTTTACTTATTTATTAATTATTATATCGCCATGAATTTTGGTAGGTGGCCTAGTATATATCACTATCCTGCTATATGATATTTGACTATATCATACTGCGCTGTTGCCTTATTATTTAGAAAACTAGTGTATTCATTTTAATTTTTTTGTTGTAAAAAGTTGCCTTCAGAAATCTTAAGTAGGTCTTAACTAGCAGCAAATTTAATCTTTCATAGAGATTGCATTGGTGAACTTCTGAATTATAAATATAAAAAATAAATATAAATTTTCCGTGAAACACATAATAAACGATAACACATAAACATTATGCGCAAAATATTTTGATACATTAGCAAGCTTACTCCATACTCATCATCTTCTAACTGGAGCATGAGCTTAGCTGTGAGAGGTGGAGTAACATTAATTAGTTATATTTATTAGAGTACGCCGTATTATGTAATGCATATTGAAAAAAATTTAAATTACATACAATAATACAATTTCTAATAGAATAATAATTACAAAAATGTTGCCTCTAAACTAAAATACAAATGTAACACATGAATGAATAAGAGTGTATAGATAATTTGAAGAAAAAGAGGTAGATAGTTTTTTTATTATAATACGATACTTTATATATGCCTGGTAGCAGTATCTAATATTATACAACGGATACAATTTATTTATAAAATTATACTAAATATATTACGTCGAAAATTAACGTTTGACATTTGGGAACGTATAGCTTAACGTGAATACTGAGACAATATCACGCAAGTAGTCACAGTATAGATGTATTTTGTGATGACCGTAGTGCACCGCACATACATCTCAAATCGTCGTCCGTGATGTATTGCACCAACTGTGCTATATGGTAATATTATATATTAATACTTATATAATATATATATTATATATATATATGTATCTATATATATATATATATTATATATATATATATATAATATATATATATATACTATATCAATAATATATATATATTATATATATATATTCACTCAACTGCCCCCTAATTGAAATCTCCTACCGCCCATTGTATATATATAGTACTTACCTACCTCCTATCTTAATATTATTTATATATTACTTATAATATATTAATATTAGTTATTATATATATAATAATATATAATATATTATATATATTATTATATATAATATTATTATTATATTATATTATATCTCTTCATTAACTATATATATAAATATAACTATTATATATATTTTAATCTAATTATTATTAATATGGTCTATTATTGCATAATTAAATAAGAATATCTATAGCTTCTCAAGAACTTTTTATTTAAGAATTATACAGTTTAATATAAATATATTATATGTTGAACCTAAAATCATCGTAAATTTGTTTAAAAAAAATTATTTACTTATATTTTCTTCAATATGGAAAAATTTATACGCCTGTAATTTTAACGTCCGCGAGAAATTATGAAAAATCTCAACTGTAGCGACATTAGCTTTCAATACTTTCTTCTGCACCTATATTATCTGTAATATTAATTTTTTTTATTGTAGATTCTTATAATATATATTATATATATATTATTATATATCTATTATATTATATATATAAATAATAATTTAATAATTAATATATTATTATTTATATTTATATATATATTTATATATATATAATTTATAAATATTATTAATTAATAAAATATATGATAATATAATCTTAAACAAAGTATTATCGCCATACATAGGAATGAAATATACTCAGGTAGTATCGATTTATTACTATAATTATGATGTTATAAGGTAACGTATAATCAATTTTTTTTACTTCTATGGCTTAGGGTTCAAAGAGATTTGGGTGTTTAGGTTATTTGGTTAGAGATGTGACTTAGAGGTTAGGATTAGGCTTAGGTTAGGTTATTGGTTAAGTGTGGAGGTATTTAGGTTAGGATATATTGGGTCTTTTATGAAGATTAGGGTGTATTTTTTTTTTTCTCGTAGTTTAATATTTCTCTAAACACACTTTATGATAAGCATATTGGTTAAATTTTAAACAGTTTTTGCTGGAAAATCAGATGACTAATAGAGAATAATATGAATTCTTTTATGTTTCCTAACTTGTTAACCTATAAAAAAAATATTAATATATATAAGTGCCTGCAATATATATTGTAGATGTAAGCTTCATTTAATAAAAATGAACATAAATAAATAAATAACAAACATATTATTATATAAAAATATAGATTATAACACTTTGTTATCAGGTGATAATTAATTGAGTGTATAAACGTGATAAATTCTAGAATAAATATAATCTACTATATCATTATACTTTTCGGAGAAGCACGAGCGATATATATATCATTTTTATTATAATAGACATATCTATAGAAAAATAGCATTCTTCAATGGCGATGATTCTTTACATTATTTGTTTTCACATTTCAATCTGATACTGTAATAAACTATATATGTTCATTATTCTAGACTTAAGCTGAAAAATTTGGGTATTTATAATGTCGTAGATTTTTTGTCACTGAAGACTATCGATATAACTAATGATATTATTAATATTCATATATTTATAATTATAATATCTCATTTATTTTGGTGGAGGCATATGACACATCGAATTTATTTTTGTATATTTATAAATGCATGAAGCTGGTGAATCTGTAACTCTTATTTGCACTGTTTACATAAGTATTGTTTTGTTGAAATGTAGGGTTTCTAAGTTTGGTGAAGATATTAACTTGGCTAACTTTGTTGGGGATCCTGAATATTATATATATTATTAAAATATATATATATTATATATTATTATATATATTATATTATAAATATAATTAATATATATTATAATAATATTATAATATATTATATATTATATTAATATTATATAATATTTATATATATATATATATTAATATAATATATAATATAATATTATATATATATATATAATATATTAATATATATATTTTTTTACAGAGATAAAACACCACCACTCACGGCAGAGCCTAATTCTAGGAGGGGTTACTCAATATTATACAAGTCGAAGCAGGAAACGGAGACAAGCTCCAGGTGAAATAGCTCACATTCTCCCACGCTTACCAGTTTGGGAACTGGCCCATTCCATCGATTTGCTTTGTAATGGCGAGTGCTTATACAGTTGAGCTATCGGCATTTATAAATTAAATTATAATATTTCACATATAAAAGAAAAATATCTTATATTATTAATATTTACAATTATATATAACATTAATAATAATCAATCTAATTAATACATATTAAAAAATTATTATATAATTTATATTTACATCTAATATATTTAATAATAATATTTATATTCTAAATGTCTAGCATACTATTTAATATATAATTAATTAATTACATATATTAATTAATATATTTTCTCTAACTCACTACATAGCTATTATCAATATACATTTAATAATACTAATTTAAATAACTATTCAATATTATACTATAACTGTTATAGCAATAAATTATTACGTTTATAATTTAATTTAGATATGTAATAGATACTCAATATGTTTAGGGGGTGGAAGTACGTCAAGTCATTCAATGTATTTTAGGATATACGTAATACATACCGCTAGTGCAAGTGAAGACGAAAAGCTGTAGGATTTTCCGAGGTCATGATATCACTATTTTATTAAATATATTTAATATATATATATATTATTGTAATATGATAGTATATATATTATATTCAAGTCTATATAATCATTTTATCTAAATTGAGATTGTCAGCTGGGGGTATTTTATATAGTCTGTATAAATAACTTACTAAAATATTGTATGTTCAATATATGATGTAAACTATTATAATTTATATATTTTATAATTTATATATAAATTATTATATAATCTGTTATATATTTTTATTTATGAAATTTAATTATTGTTATGGAGATTGACAAGCTGTATATATCTATACCTTAAACTTTAAGTAGTAAATGATATATGATGAAAAAAGCGTTGGAGCGATTTTCATGCTATATAAGTTCAAAAGAGAATGTCTTAATAATAATTTTATACACATGTTGGCAATCGTGATAGGATCAGTTCATCGCCAATAACTATTATATAGCATATAAATTCAATTTGAATTTATTTAATATTATTTAATAAGTATTAGAATAAAATAAATCTGATCTGACTTCAGTATTAATAATAAAAATTTATTACTAATTATCGACTGAATTTTAAGTACCTAAATTATCTTCACAAATCTTTGATTACTTTATTTTGTTTATTATATTAATACATATTAGAAAGATTGAGTGGTGGTAATCTGTAATTTATATATATAATACAATAGTTATGGAATTATAAGTGTAAGTCAACGTATTACTACTACTACATTAAGTAGAAATATGTTAGGATTATAAATGTTTGAATAGATAATTTGATATAATAATATAATTTCTTTTACTAAAAATACTATAGAGGAGTAATTAAATATATATTTATTTATAATATCTAATATAACTCATATTATACTTTGACTTTGTTTATTAGTATGTGTTTAGTGGATGGTAACGCGATACTCGCGATTTTTTTGAATAGGTGTTCGGGTTCGCTGGTGGGATACTAACGCTTATGTTTTAAGTGTATGAAGTGGTGTAAGTAATATTGTGCATGAATTAGTTGCTAGGAGTTTAGAGGTGTGGCCTGGGAGAATAAATTTGTTGTACTTGGGAATTGCGTTAAGTGATGCTGTGATGGCTAGTTGTGTGTTTATTATTATAAACTGTGTGTTGCATGAGTGGTATGTATTTATTATGTGTTAGTATTATAGCTGATTATTATTAAGTATTTGACTGTAGCAGTTGTATCTATTATATTATATTTATACTTTACTTATATTCTTTATATATATTATATTTAATTATTTGATTATTATGATTTTTTATTATATTTAATTATTTAATTATTATTATTTTTTTATTATTATTATTACTCTTATTTCAGAAATACTTAACTTGGATTATTTAATTATTTTATTCATTACTTCTTTGCATGCTACTTCATAGTTTCCGTTATTATTAGCCACATTAGTCTGAAAATATAACTTTCTGAGAATATTCTTAAAACACCTCGTCGAGAATACTCAGTAAAAGCTTTAAGGAGCCCCTGGGATTATGTTCCCTGTTCAATAACTAATAATCCCATATATATGTTATGAGATAGTTACATGACTTATGATAAATGTCCGCTCATGTATTAGTAATTACCTGAGGAAATGTTCCTTTATGAACATCCGCTGGAATATTTAAGAAAGATCTTGGTAAAATCCGTGATTATTTATATATATATATATAATTTATAATGTTTATAAGATGTTGATATAAGAATATGAAGATTGTCATTAACTCTGCATGAGATATGTTCATTGGACATCACTGCACAAGAATATATGAGTAATGTTCCTGTCATAATTCACTTACAATGTTCCAATTATGACTCTGAGAATGTGACTTGAAACATGTGAAATGTCGCTATTTGAGTATTAGCTATGATATATGTATCCTTGGAACATCCGCATGGATATTAGAAGACTGTTCTTGAAGATCCGTAATATTCTTCATGCTTCACTAGAATATTTATAAAGAACATGAAAGATCTGTTCATTTAACTCTATACTGGAATAATTGTGAGTTGTGAATTTTAAGAATTGATTTTTAGAATATTCGTCAAATTATCAGTAGGAGAATATTTTGATTAAATGGTCCTGCATATGTTATGATAAAGGTGATTTGTATCATATCATTTAGTCGGCAGTCTACTTCAAAGTTTTATCGTGAATAACCTTCCGAAATAAAAAAAATATATTAAAAATAAAATAATATCAGAGCTACTTGATTATACCATGATATAATATTAAAAATTCAAAAATTAGAACTGATTTTTTATTATAATATTTTTTATTTACGGTGATAGTTATTCATGGATAACGTTTTGTAGAGATTATGAGTTATAATATGTCTAGAATCGAATGTCACACATCATCTGAGCAAGAGAACGACTAATAGTCAATATTCCATAGATACTATTTAGAGCACTAGAAATTATTCTAATATAAATTTCAGAAGGGGATAGAGTGCACAGAATGTGTGCTCCCGATTGAGTTAAATTAGAACATTTTCTATATCATACTAGTTTTTCGTGTTGTTGATAGAATTTATTCATTATAGGTGTCCTTGTAAGTCTCCATCTCTGCTAGAGTCACTTGTCTATAGGTGTCGTTTGTCATTATCAAGTCGGAAGGAGATCTCATTAAAAGGAGTATCAATTCGAGACATCAGATTTGTATTGCCGGCCTTTCTAAAGTACTCATCTATGGTAATGGAATAATATATAATATATTTTTACGTTATATATATTAATATATAAATAAGATATAATAATTTTAATAATAGTATAGTATTATAGATAGGTTAATAAATAATAATAATATAATATAAATATATTAAGTATTATTTATAATATTAATATAATAATATATATCTATAATATATATATTATAGTATAGTTGAATGGTCAGGGAATGTGCATTTTGGACAATCTTGCGATTGGGATATCACGTGATTAATCAACTAATATATATATATATAATATTATATAATATTATATATTTATTATTTTATTTAATTAATAATATATATATATTTATAATAATTTAATAATAATAATTATAAATATTATAATGATTATATATTATAATAAATATTATATAATTATTATATATAATATAATATATATTAATATATATATATATTATTAATATATATTAATATATATATATATTATATACATTATTATTATATATAATATTATTTTAATATATAATATTAATATATATTATATTATTAATATATATATATATATATATTATATTAATATATATATATATATATATATATATAATATTATATATATATTATATATATATATTATATATAATATATACTATAGAGAGAGAGAGAGAGAGAGGAGAGAGAGAGAGAAGATGAGAGAGAGAGGGCTTAACATAAGTCTTATATTAGATCTAAGTTGTACAGAAGGAGGGATAGGTGTGGAAGGGACAGGGCGAGGAGCGAGGAAGAGAGTAAAATGACTAGGAAAAGTTGATATACTCAAACCTTGATCTATCTTTAAGTAGCTGTAATCCATATAATGGGTGGTACTAATATATAAATATCATTGGTAGTTGAAAAGATAACTGACTAGAATCTCGATTATTACATCTTATACTCTTAAAAGTCATGTATTTTATTATATATAATGTACATCAAAGTAAGATATTTGATCTAATAATATTTATATTACTTATTATGAAGGTAAAGGAATCTTAATTATATATATTAAATGCGTCAATTACCATTTGTCGTATATCGTATTGAGCTTTCCATATTGTCCTATTATTACAACACGATAATACAGGGGCGACTTACAACCATACCCCATATAATTATGGTATCTCGCACTAATATCACTACATTGACACTTTGGGGCTATCGTACATCTTGGCAACGTTATTAGACATAGAGTAACAATCATGTCATGTGTTGACCATTAAATTCATATTTCGGGGAAGTACGATATTCAGTATTTTTCCCAGTGATCAATTATTTTAATCAACTACATCCCTATATTGTACATCTATCATCACGTATTTCTTCTATCCGCACTACCTTTACCTGCACTCATCACTTTATATACACCCGCTTCACCCAGTTTGACACCTGACGGATTTAGAGGCTTTGCACTGGCTCCCACGGCCAACTGTTTATTAACTTGCCATCGCTGCCACGATTATACCAGCATAGCCCATCATTATCATCTTTCTTATGCAGGACATGCTGTCGCACGCCATACTTAGTATAAATTACGGCACCAAAGTACACCATCTTTGTCTTTTCACCAGCACAGTATTTTACGTACTCACTGTTAGTATACCGCCACTATTATTTATTTTCTCACTGTTATTTTTGTGTCCAGGGGTAGCACAGGCGTCCTCTGCTACACCACCGCCGAAGTTCACATCCATTAAGCTCTCAGAACGCCACCCACTGCTATATACAACCGTACTTCTTTTACGATAGATTAATTGCACTATTTTTAATTTTATTTATCCATTATCCAAATATATCCATTTACTACCACGTAGGACATATATTTATATTATTCAATCACCTTCGATAAATTAATATAGTCTTGAATAAGTCCGTTATATCACAGATACACCAGTACTTTCATTTGTACTCTTAATATCTGACAATTAAATCTATTAGGGTAATTCACATTCTTTCAATACTAGTCATATTCTGACGCTCAATATAATCCTTTTCTCTGTACTAAACCATACCTCGTCTAAAATCTTCTGTCCTGCCTGGAGTACTAATGGGTCATAATATACAATCCATTTCTTATATCGTACATACAATGGTCCCTTCATGTGTTTCTGGGCTGGGCCTCTCTTCTTGATCATAGTTTCAGCTTCCTGATCTGCATCTCCCCCCTGTTTTGATCCCAAGTTACCCGCTCTTATTCTCGCTGTTCCCCACACTTTTTCAACTCCGCAGCCGTTCCTTTTGGGGATGTTGCTTATCCATTCCTGACTTCCCTTACATACCACTTCTTATACTGCAACATACGTCTCATATCACTAGACCCGAGCGGTTCCTCAGCATTGTTCAGCAACGATTCTCATTTTCCATTACTTTTCTTCTCATTTTCACACTTAATTTTCTTACCCATTTCATTATCTCTTATTCTTTTGCCGCATACCTTAACTATGGTATAATGTGATCATATATATCCGGCGCATATATAATTAATCACATTCGTAATTTCTCTTCATCTATTTATATCTATTTTTTTCTAAAGGTCATAGAAACATCTTTATCATCTTCGTCATTTCTTATCTCTTAGTCTCATCTCTATCTTTGCACGAATGTGTCCATTTCCTGGTCGTCTGAGTCTACATACCCTGTTGCACACTGACTACCAACACAGCCGCTGCTTGTTTGCCGCAGGCTTTCACCCAACGGCGTAATTCCATAATAGAGCCATAGCTTCAGAATGATACACCCACACTCATACAGGCTGTTCTTTGGGTCATATTTGCTTATCACTCTTCTGCTCCAATTTCACACCACCCGCCTTAATGGCTCTGCTTTTGGTCATTTCTACGCATTACTAATAACATCACCCACTCTCCCGGGAATGTGGTATCGACATTTGGCAACTCGTCAATTGCCTCTGAGCTTCTCTGTGCTTTGTGGGTTTATTTTCCTCCCACACTATTTCCCGTAGCCCTCGTCCCCACACCACACCCATTCACTCCTGTTTTCACGCCACCCTTCACTTCCCACCAGCTTCCTATTTTCTTACTTACCATACTTATTTGCATTTTGATGAATGTGGTGTCGGCAAATAAGTTGCTCTCATGGTTGTGTGGCGTTCACACGTGACACTTAATTCCATCACCCTTTACCCTTTCTTGACACACTATCAAGCATAATTGAATGGCAATGGGCAGGTGAGCCATTCTTTCAGCTACCAAAATTTCCTAAAATAGTATTTTTTCCTTGATTGGTGCTCGCCCCAATTCTAAAACTGTCTTCTTCGGAGGTTTTTGAAGAAACGATTTTTCGCTAGATAACTTTTCCATCCAAATTTTGGCTTACAGAACAAAGAGCTCACAATATGGATATGACAAGATTAAATCTTTAGAAGAGATTCACTTGTTAATCAGACAAGTTTTTCAGTAGAATTATAAGGTGTGCGAAGTCGATATGGTTCGTTCCGGCCTGAATATAACAAAAATTCTGTTCCGATAATCCTAATATATAATTGTATATATATACTATATATTTTATAATATATATATATATATTATATATATATATATATTTATATATATATATATTATATTATATAATATTATTATATATTATATATATAGTATTATATACTATATATCTTATAATATATATATATATATAACGTATCGATGTCGCGGATGTGATTTTTTTTTTGAGTATCCACAAAGATTGCTGAAATGGAATGTGGATTCCCTCAAGGTACTACACCCACTTTCTAGATGCATTTAATTTTAAAAATAATTTAAACGAATTTCAAATTTTAGTCTGGACAGCAAAAGTAATTTTTTATTCAATATTGAGATATTTAGCACACCTGCTTCAGTAATAAATGTGTATTTTTTAATATTGAAAGAAGGAGAAGCGTCTAATTGCTATCACCAATATTATCCCATGTCTAAAGCGAAATTAAAATAGGTTGTTTTATCTTGTGCTACTTGTATTAAAGGCAACTTTTTGGTTTAATGTAAGAAGCTGTGCTGTCCTGACGATATTCTTATTGTGATTTTCAAAGCATCTCGTAGAATCTATTTAAGTTCACTTTCCTTAGTGACTTTCTTGCCCTTCCTGCCCTTCCTACCCTTCGTGCGCTTTGTACCCTTCGTGCTTTCAATCTGCAATCTGGTAATACCGAAAATTTAAGTACTTTTTCATCATCTGATTTATGGTCTAATCGTTCTTCTATCTTGTTCTTTTATAAAATTCGAACGCGTATCAAAATCTAATCGACTTCTATTGTTTTCTGTTTTTGTGCATATTAGTGATTAAGCGAAATTGATCATCATCTAGCTTTAAGAAATGATTAAGGAAGATAGATACTAAAACTTGGTGCTCGCACCATAGGAGCAGGAGGGGGCTTTACCCTCAACAATGCGATTTTGACACATAAAATAATAATGCCGTCCATGTGTTGATAAAACAAACTAGTTTTAAAAATTGTACAATATTAATGCAAATAGGTAAAGTAAAAAAAAAAATGATCTAGTATCTTGTATATCTTAATTAAAAAAAACTAATTTAAATAGATCATTACTAATTTATTATATTTTAATTGGTAAAACCAATTTATTCAGTTTGCAACCCTGCAAAGTTTCTTCAGAATTCCTTGTTGAGGGTCTAGCCACAGTTATATATTTATACCGTGGTCTAGCTGTACTCATAT
>JABUQX010130307.1:0-38740 GCA_015478945.1 Trachelipus rathkii
AAGAGAATTGTTTTTCAGCGGCATCCATCCACTCTTTCACGTTGATATGAAACGATTGTGACTGATTGTAGGATTTGTCGATTAATTTTATTTTTCATTATATATTTTGTCTTTCCGTAGGATTATTATTTAATGGATTTTGAGATTCTGATAGGTTTGATAGTGAAGCCAGGTGAGGTTTTGGACAATGTTTTGTTGATGTGATGGTTCCTGTAAGGATTGGTGACGAAGGTTGAATGATAGTTCTGTGGATCTTTTCTTCTTTTGGTTTGGAATTCCTTTTATGGTACGGGTAATTATTTTTCTATTATTAATTATTTCAATTATTGGTATTTTCTTGGAACTTGTGGATTTTCATACTTTTAAAGGTTTGAAGCCAAGTAGTGGAAGATTCTGGTTCTGGTGTATGGGATCCTGTATTGTATGGACGGTGGATCTTTAATGAAATAGATGATAGATGTATGGTGGCAAGCGTATGGTGATCTTTCTTGTGGATTTGGGATCCTTCTATGGTAAGATTAATAATTATTTGTTGTATTTTTGTTTTAATGGCTAATTTAATTAATGATTAATATTATGCTTATCATTGTTATTATTTTATTGGTATTGTCTCTTGTTTTTATTATAGGTATTATAAAGTAGTCAATTTTTGCTTTTCTTTTTGAATCACAGGATTGGTTTGGTATTCTGGTAGTGGTGTGGTAACCTCACGGTGACGGTTCATAGTGGTCATCGGTGTTACTATTGTTAGAGAAAAAAAAAACGGCTCAACACCATTGGCCAGGTATGATTGTTCGTTTTGGTTGTTTGTTTTTTTTATTTATGATTCTTTTATTTTAAATACATAATTGCTTTATATGTAATAGATCTATGCAATTGTTTTGTAAATGTTAATGCAATAATTTAATAATTAATTTAATTTTGACGAGATGACTTTATATAGATAACGCTAAATTCTAATTTTATTCACTTAATGATTGTTTAACATCTCTTAATTTTATTCACTTAATGATTGTTTATTCACTTAATGATTGTTTAACTTATTTTATTTTTACTTTATGTAATTCATTCATTTATTATGTATGTCATGATAGAATTTGTTTATTTTTTTTGTCTCGTTCCAGTTTTTTTTGGGACCTCGTTTTTTTGGATCCAGACTTGGAGCTGCATTTTTTTTGGACTCCATTTCTTGTGGCCTGGCCCCAGTTTTGGTCCATTTGTCTGTGGCCGGAAATCCGTATTTCCCTGTGGCTGTAATTTATTGAGGCAGCTGAATTAGACATTTAGGTATTGGGTTACCGAATGAACTTAATGGTGCAGTACACCTTGAACTCAACGGTGCGGTACACCAAATCATAAATGTAGTCCTGTGGTACTGCATACCTAGATGTAGAAATATTTGAAACTAAAATAAGATTGATATTTGGAAACTAAACTGAAATTAAAAGATTGACAATAAACAAGAAAAGTGTAAGAAATAAATTTGAAACTTTGAAAATTGAAAGAGAAACTGAAAACATAACGGGAAATAAAATAAAAAGCGATAATTTGGAAATTGAAAATAAAACTTAACTTAAAGGTACCATTTAAGGGTACCATAATCGTGATTGTAAGACTACTAAAATTGAAAAATAAAGAGTGTAGGTACCATAACCGGTACTATAATACGTGAAAAAACTATAAATAAAAGTGGTACCAAAATACAATATAGGTGCCTTAAGTGGTAAACAATAAACCTACAAACAATTAAAGGCACCATAATTGGTGAATTAAGTTTATTTCACAATTGACAATATAGTATATTTAATATTTTTTTCATTTATTATTTTTTTTCATTTATATATTTCTATGTCCGTAATATATATATGTTGTATGTTTAAGGTTATCTTAGTTAATACTGTAGTGTGTAGTATATTGTAGTAGTTGGTAGTGGTAAACTATAGTAAGTGGTATTTGGAATACCTTGTAGAATAATATTTTCGTATTCGTGTATTATCGTTTATAGTGGAATATTTCATACTTTAATAAGTAGTATAAGTTGTATGCTGAATATAATAAGTGTGGATTGTGTCTATATATTTTTGGTGTAATAAAATTAAGGTGTATGGTTTTTTTATTTACGTCCCTTTCATTTGTCCTGGAAGACAGCCTCGCGCCTTTCTTGATTCAAATTATTGTAGCACTCAGGTTTTTATTTTAGCGTAAAATCCGCTACATATTTGTGGCGCCCAACGTGGGGCTGTCTCGAAGGATAGGTGAGGGGGCGTAGTGTAAGGTGTAAGGTAGTAGTAACGTAGAACGTAGAAAGTAGATTAAAGTAGTAGTGAAAAAATGGCCACGATGGAAGAAATGCAGGTGGAGTTAGAAAGGTATAAGGAGGCTTTGCGGAAGAAAGAGAAAGAGAATGAAGAATTGATTGAGAAGGTGAGAGAATTATCAGAGGGAATGAAAGAGATAGAGAAACGAATGGAAGAAAGAATGGAGGAGAAAATGGCTACGAAAATAGAGGAAATGATGAACAAAAGGTTTGCTGATGGGATTGGAGGGATTGGAATAAATGGAACCCAACAAAGGGTGACCTCTACTCCAAAGGTAGTAAATGTAAAAGGAATGGGAACGTGGAAAAGAAGGGACGAGAGTGTGAATGACCAAAATGACTGAAAAAGCGATGAACAGGATGAATGAGTTAATGTGAATGTGATGATGGAATGAAGGGGATGGGGAATGGGGATGAGATTGAAGATGTAAATAAGGTGGAGATAGTTGAAATGGGAAGATTGAGAAAAATGGGAAAAACTGGGAAGATTGAGAAAAAGGATAAAAAGAAGAAGAAAAAGCTTTCAAGAACAGGAAGACAATGAAAAGAAAGAATGAAAAGTAAAAGTATAGACCTCATTATATATAGTTCGGCAAGGTGAGATTGAATGTGTTTGAGTTGAGGATAACAGGATGGGATCCTGGTTCTGAGTCCTGATAGGAAGGTGAAAAGCGGAGTGGTGTGATTCGGGAAAATATCCCAGAAAATCAACAAGTTAATGTGTATGGAACGAAAGAGGTTGAGGAGTTCTTTAGGGAATATGAGGGTTATTGTCGGGAGAAGTTTGATGAGAATAAGGTCTTTTGGGTGAAAGAGTTGGGCGAATTTTTGGAGGGGCGAATGTTAGATTTTTATAAGGCTGTCAGTGTGGGTGAGCCAAAGTATGAAGTGGTGAAACAGAGAATCATGGACCAGGTTGGGAGAGTAAAAGGGGGAGTGAAGTACAGAAAGGTGAATGATTTCGATAAGGCTAGGCGTGGAAAGACTGAAAGGATCGACATGTATGCGCACCATTGGAAACCTTGGCGAGGAAGAAGTTTGGGGATGATGATGTGGATGGGAATAAGAGATTATTGAAGAAGTTTTTAAGAGACTGTTCCGACCTCAGTGGCGGAGTATGTAAAGTTTGCGAAGGAAAGAGCGAAAAATGAGATGGGTGGGAGAGCGATTGACTTGGGAAAATGTTCTGTCACTTCAGAAGATAGGGAGTTTGAAGGCGAGCGAGAGGAGAAATGAACGACGTGAGGTGTCAGTAGCTGGTAGGGAAACGGCATGTATGAAGGGCTTACCACACCCTCAGATATACGATCGTATAGAGATCGCCCTGAAAGCTAACCCCTATGAAGTAATGGTGAAGTTTTGGAAGATTTTTACGGTGGTTTTGGAGATGATGAAAGACAGGTGAATGCAGGAAGTGTGGGTAATTTTGCTGGCCGTCAAGTTGGTGGAAATGTGAATGTGAGAGGGAACGATGGTTATAACCAAGGTCAAGGGTATAATCAGGGTCAAGGGATTAGAGGTCATGTTAACCAAGAGAATGTGGGTGTGAATAGGGATGTGAAGTGTTTTCGTTGTGGGAAGATGGGCCATATGATTTCGGAATGTAGATGGGCAACTGGTGCTTGTTTTAGCTGTGGGCAAGTGGGTCATTTGGCCATGAATTGTACGGACCCGCAAAGGGCTGGGTGCGGGAGATGTGGATCATTGGGTGCGTGATTGTCCACAGGGAGTAAGAGCGAGGCAACCGGTATGTGGGAATTGTGGTATCGAGGGGCATTTTTCTAGGATGTGTGGGTCCCCTAGAAACACTTGTACAAAATGTGGGAAAACTAGGGCATGTTGGCTGGTATGTTTGGAGTGTGAAGGCAACCAGGGAGGGTTGTCAGGTTAATCTCTGGTTGTGGCTAGGTAATTGGTAATGGTGTTAGTAGTCCGGTTCAGGCGGTTAGTGGTCAGGCTGTTGGTATAAATAGGAATGTAAATGTGAGTGAGGCAGGGGTGAACACTGTACATAATCAGGTAAGAATTAACAATTCGGGAAACGAGTTGCATTGAGGGTTGCAGCTGGTGAACCCTCATGCGGGATTGGGTTGTCACAGATAGGGGATGTAAGTGTCGATGTGTTTTCAGTTGGTCCTGTGAATGAATGTATGAGTATTAAGGTTTATTGTGGAGGTATTGAGGTTCGTGCTTTGATCTGACTACAGGGTGTATGGTTAGCTGTTGTGTAATAAAGGAGCATATGATAGATGAAGTAAGGGAAGATCAGAAAAAGAAGTAGGTCAGGGGGCATATTAAAGGAATTAGTAATCGTGTTGGTACCAGGGGGAGTTAATTTACAGAGAGCGTTACAGAAAGGCAGGAACAGACATTGGACGGAAAGGTGAAGTTTTATGTGATTGGTAGTACGGAACGAAAAGTATGAATGTGTTATTGGGATAAATAAGTTTTTTGAGTGCAAAAATGGGATAGTTATCATCTGAATCGAAGGATGATAGAGAACAGGTGAATAAGATGGAAATGTCAGCATGTATGTGAAATGAATTTAGGGAAATGTGATGTGAAAATGTGTTCAAAGGCGTGGGAAGTGCTTGCTTTAGAGAAGGTCCTTAAAGAACGAATGAAAGTACGTAAGTGTGAAAGTAGGTTGGCATACGAATGTGGGTGTGGATGAAAACCAGAATGGCATGTTTCTGGTGGATGGTTATGATGCAAGGTATAGGGTGAAAAGGGTTGCACATGTATTTGATGGAATAATAGATTTGAATAATCCTAGGGTATGTATGCAGAAGGTGCCTGATGTATCAGGATACTGATTATCTTGCGGATAAAATATAGATTTAAGGAAAATAATTTTGTATAAGGATTTTCATTGTAATATTGGTTATTTTTTTTGTAATAAATTTAGATTTAGGGTTTATGTGTATTTTCTTTATATCCCCATCATCTTTCCTGGAAGGCAGCCTCACTAGACCAAAAGGTTTTACGAATGTTATGGAACACGAAGAAAAGCGCTGAGACCAGGGGCGATGAAGATTTTGGAATGCAAAATTGCGGCGTTCCGCAATAGTGTTAGCGGAAGACACACTCATATACCAACTGACTCGAACTTTCCTCCCGCGTTGCGAATGAGATTGAAGAGCAGCTGTGAAGAGTTAGAGCGAATAGGGGGGGTGTATTAGAAGAGAGTGAGAGTCCGTGGAATAGTCCGATTGTGCCTGTGCGAAAGCCTGATGGACGATTGAGGTTGTGTATTGATTATCGTAAGGTGAATGAAAAGACTGTGAAAGATAGGTTCCCTATGTGTGTAGTTTCAGAGTGCGTGTATAGTATGTATGGAATGAAAGTGTTTACGAAATGGATCTGGTGCGTGGGTACTATCAGATGCCAGTGGAAAAGGATAGTAGGTGTGTGACTGCCTTTTCGACTGCAAAGCGGCATTATCAGTTTAGAAATTTGAGCTTTGGGTTAGCCAATGCTCCGGCGGCGTTTCAGAGGGCGATGAATGTGGTCATGAATGATTTCCAGTAAGAATGTGATGGTGTTCATAGATGACATACTAGTTAATGACTGAATCTTTCCCCTGAGCATTTGAAGTTAGTGAATGATGTGTTGAAAAAGTTGGAGGAGATAGGGATAAAAGTGAAAGTCGAAAAGTGTGAGTGGTTCGCGGAGGTTGAATTCTTGGGACACAAGGTGTGTGCGACTGGTTTAAAGAAAGCGGAAAAGTTTGTTGAAAAAGTTCGGCAGTTTCCGAAGCCGAGGAATGTTAGAGAGTTGAGAGGCTTTTTAGGTTTGGTAGAATTTGGAAGGAAGTTTATGAAAGATTGTTCGGGAGTGATGAAACCTTTGACTGAATGGACTGGGAAAAAGAAGAGTACAATTGTGAAGTGGAATGATAGAATGAATGAGGCGTTTGAAAAGTTGAAAGCAGAAGTTGCGAAAGATGTAGGGCTTGCTTATCCCGATTATAGTGAGGATGCTAAACCTTTGGAAGTGTATACAGATGCAAGTGGGTATTGTATGGGAGGTTGTTTGATGCAAGAACAGGTGATTGATGGGATTGAAAGAAAACGAGTGATTGCGTATGTTTCGAAAGCATTTAGTATGATGGAGCGAAACGATTCCACGATTGAAAGAGTTGGCTGCTTTGAGGTTTTGTTTGAAGTCCTTGCGTCCGTTTTTGTATGGGATTAAGTTTGTTGTGCGAACGGATCACCAACCCTTGGTGTATTTGCAGAGAATGAGGATTGTTGATAGTCGGCTTGCAAGAACTTTGGAAGATTTGAGTGATTTTGATTATGTGGTTGAGTATGTGCCGGGTGAAAGGAATGAGATTGCTGATTTGATGTTGAGAATGCCTGGGAGTGAAAGTATGAATGAAAAGGTAGTAATAGACCCTGAATATTTGCCTAAGGGATTAATGAAGGGAAAAGAAAGTCAGGGTGGGGGTGATTCTATGTTCGAAAGTGTGTTGTATGGGTTACAGGATTTAGCTAGGGATAGGTTGGTTTCGAGAGTGCCTGAGAGTATGGAAGAATTGCGGAGGGAAGTTATGACTGAGGTGTGTAAGAAACCTGAGCAGATAGGGATTAGGAAGGTGAAACATTTTATGAAGGAGTTAAAGGCTATGTGTAATGTAGGGTGCTTCCGGTGCAAGAGGTATTGATAGTTTGTGAGTAAGTTGTTTAAGGTAGTTGTATGTGTACTATGGTGGGGAGAGACCGGTTTTGTATAGGAGTGAGGGTGTTAATGGTGCAAAAGTGGGCGAGCTTCATTTACAGTGTTTAAGTGGGGTACACTATAATTGGGTAATTGAGAAAAAGAGTTATGATAGGAAGTATGTGTTGGAATCGGAGTTGGAGGAGTGTCTGTTAGAAGGTGATGGGGATGTGAAAATGCTTTGTCCAGGGGAAATCGAAGAAGTCGTGTATTGCGAGCATGGTAAGTGGAAGAATGGAGGTGAAGGTGCAGGTTGAATGGAGAGTATTTTGTGGACTGATTGATACTGGGGCTCAGATTTCTTTAGTGAATGCCTTTGTGGTACGAGAGATTGAGCAAGTAACGTGGCAGATAGAGAGGAGGAGTACGAAAATGTGAAGATCAAAGGGATTGGGTCAGGTGACTTTGTCCGCTTTTGAGGAGGTTTTGTTAAAGGTAGAATAGGGACGCTAGGGGAAGTGGAACATAGGTTTGTCGGACGAGGAGCGAATGCTGTATTGTTTTTTGTTTGCGGATTGACCTTTTTGAGGGGTGATAGGTTTGTCCATAGAAATGAGGGAATGAAAAGGTTGTTGAAAGGGAAGCTCGTGAGATTGTTAGAAATGCAAAAGGAGAATGTGTGTGTTGTTGATTTTGTTGGTCTGGTGAGAGTTGGTGTGGGGGAAATGAAGAACTGTTAAGCCATGAAAGATATCGAAGGTAATGCAAGAGGAATGTCCTATGGTCTTTGAGTTGAGAAAATGTATTTTGTCGGGTAAGGAAGTGTGACAGGTGGGACCAGTTGATAGAAGATTTTAGGGTATTTGCGAAAAGGTTTGTTTGTGTGCACTAGATGTGGTGTATATATTCGAAAGTTAGGGAGGAGATTTTGTATGTACCAGTATTTCGGTAAGTGGAACAGGTAGGGATGGCGTTAGGATCCACCGTAGTTTGGTCACATGGGGAAGTTTAAATTGTGGGAATGATGAAAGAGAGTGTCTTTAATCCCTGGTTAAAAAAGATAGTGAATGATGTTGCCTACACTAACACACATGTGAGGAATGCAGAAAGGAAGTATCATCAGAGAAGTAAATGGAAACCCACGCCTGGGTTACGATGGATGTGAATGAACCCTTGAGTTAGTAAGTGATGATTGTGTTTCGTTGCCAAGTGACCTGCCTAAGTGGGTTGTAGGAATGGTTGTGATGGTGGATCAAAAGTAAGAATAAGACTAAGTTTGAATGTGGCTAGAGTGGTCAGGGAAGGTTTTGGTTGGCCGATGTGTGGTTATGTAAAGCCGAGCGAATGCTGACGTGATAATGACCGAGTTTGTAGGCAGGCGTTTGAGCAAATGTTGAGTGATTCGGGGCATTGAACATGTGAGAACGACGCCGTATATGCCGAGTTCGAATGGGTTAGCGGAGAGAACGATTCGAACGTTGAAGTGAAATGTTACGAATGATGAGTTGAAACGAGAGAAATGATTGGGATTATGTTAGGAAGTGTTGTTGGGCTTATAATATTGACTGTGCACAGAAGCAACTGGTATGCTCTCCTTGTATGTATGTGATGAATTTTTAAAAGTTTGTGAGACCTAGGCTTGGGTTACCTGAAGGTGATAGGGACGTTTGGAGAAAAGGTCACGTTTGAAGTTTGCCAAGTTTTATAGGTAGGGGATAGGTTTTCTAAAAAGAAGTGATTGAGAAGGGGTCGGTTGAAAATGTGAGGCAAACGATGAGAGAAAAATTTGAGGGACCGTATGTTGTAAAAAGGGTTATGTCTAATGGGGGTTAGTTATTTGTTGGAGGGTGAGAATGATGGTGTTACGAATGAGTTTCGGGCCATCAGGTACAGTTGAGGCCCGTGGAGGGAACCCCGCTGGCGTATTTAAAGATCCATCCCAGTGTATAAGTTTTGGGGGTGAATGAGGATGAATCTTGATGAGAATGGAAGTATAGTGGATTATTTATGGTTATAGGGAAAGAGTTAGTGTGGTGGAAGAGATACGGAAGTAAAAAGCGTAAAAGTGGATTGTTGGGTAATGAATAGATTAAAAGTGTTGTTTAACGATGACAATGAGAAATGAATGAGTAATTTCTCCAGGATTTTGGTGCGATACAGGAAGTAATGAGCAATCTGAGAAAAAGTACTATACTGTGTGTAAGTTTCCGTTAGATGAAAGTGAGAGTGGAATTTTTATTTTGAGAAAATTTAGAGATAAAGTTTACTTTTTGTATTGTATTCATTGGGTAAATTCTGTGTGAATTGGATGACGTAGTTGAATGTCTAAAGGCGAATGCCAGGATAAGAGATCGAGAAAGAGATTGCTGAGATGTCTGAGCGGTTACCTGGGAAAGGAAGTGTAAATGAAGTAGGGGAGACGATGAAAGAGCGGAAGGTGGAAATAAACCCAGTGAACGAGTGATGGAATATGAGAACCGTTTACTAGGAGTAGAGGGGTTGTAAAGGAGTATGATTGGGTGATGACAAACGGCGTTATAAGATGGAAGGATTGTTGGGCTAAATATGGATACAAATAATAGCATGTGGTGAGCTGCCCTTTAGTGGTAGTTTTTTTTTAAGTTTAGTTGTATCATATTTTTTTATTTTTATTTGGGGATTTATAATAATACTATACTGTATGAGGGTGTTATGAAGGGAAGAATAATTGTGTTGCTGGACGTGCTGGGTGTTCTGCGACCTTCAGTAGTTAGTAGCCTCTTCACAGGTCCTATTAACCTTTTATCCTTGTTTCGGCGGCATTCCTATCACTCTTTCACGTTTGAATGAAACGATTGTGAATGATTGTAGGATTGTCAATTAATTTGATTTTTCCATATATATATTTTCGTCTTTCCGGTAGATTATTATTTAATACTTTTTGAGATTCTGCAAGGTTGAAGTGAAGCCAAGGTGGAGGTTTGGAAACAATTTTGCGTTGATTGATGGTTCCTGTAGATTGTGAAGAGGTTGATGATAGTTCTGTGGAATCTTTTTCTTTTGGATTTGGAATTCTTTTATGGTACGGGTAATTATTTTTCTTATTATTTTAATTATTTCATTATTGGTATTTTTCTTGGACTTAGTGGATTTTATACTTTAAAGGTTTGAAGCCAAGTAGTGGAAGATTCTGGTTCTGGTGTATGGGATCCTGTATTGTATGGATGGTGGATCTTTAATGAAATAGATGATAGATGGTATGGTGGCAAGCGTATGGTGATCTTTCTTGTGGATTTGGGATCCTTCTACTGGTAAGATTAATAATCTATTTGTCGTATTATGCTTTTAATGGTTAAATTGAATTAATGATTAATATTATGCTTATCATTGTTATTATTTTATTGGTATTGTCTCTTGTTTTTATTATAGGTATTATAAAGTAGTCAATTTTTGTTTTTCTTTTAGAATCACAGGATTGGTTTGGTATTCTGGTAGTGGTGTGGTAACCTCACGGTGACGGTTCATAGTGGTCATCGGTGTTCTATTGTAGAGAAAAAAAAAACTGGTCAACACCATTGGCCAGGTAGGATTTATTTATTTTGGTTGTTTGTATTTTTATTTATGATTCTTTATTTTAAATAATAATTGATTTAAGTAAGATTAATTTGTAATGTTGTAATGTTAATGCATATTTAATAATTTGATTTTATTCACTTAATGATTGTTTAACATTTCTTAATTTTATTCACTTAATGATTGTTTAACATCTCTTAATTTTATTCACTTAATGATTGTTTATTCACTTAATGATTGTTTAACTTATTTTATTTTTACTTTATATAATTCATTCATTTATTATGTATGTCATGATAGAATTTGTTTATTTTTTTTGTCTCGTTCCAGTTTTTTTTTGGGACCTCGTTTTTTTTTATCCAGACTTGGAGCTGCATTTCTTTTGGGACTCCATTTCTTGTGGCCTGGCCCCAGTTTTGGTCCATTTGTCTGTGGCCGGAAATCCGTATTTCCCTGTGGCTGTAATTTATTGAGGCAGCTGAATTAGACATTTAGGTATTGGGTTACCGAATGAACTTAATGGTGCAGTACACCTTGAACTCAACGGTGCGGTACACCAAATCATAAATGTAGTCCTGTGGTACTGCATACCTAGATGTAGAAATATTTGAAACTAAAATAAGATTGATATTTGGAAACTAAACTGAAATTAAAAGATTGACAATAAACAAGAAAAGTGTAAGAAATAAATTGGAAACTTTGAAAATTGAAAGAGAGAAACTGAAAACATAACAAAAACATAACGGGAAATAAAATAAAAAGCGATAATTTGGAAATTGAAAATAAAACTTAACTTAAAGGTACCATTTAAGGGTACCATAATCGTGATTGTAAGACTACTAAAATTGAAAAATAAAGAGTGTAGGTGCCATAACTGGTACTATAATACGTGAAAAAACTATAAATAAGAGTGGTACCAAAATAACAATATAGGTGGCCTTAAGTGGTAAACAATCACACCTACAACAATTTAAAGGCACCATAATTGGTGAAATTAAGTTTATTCATAACAACGTCATAGTATATTTTTAATATTTTTTTCATTTATATAAATTTTCTATTCCAGTACTATATTATATGTTGTTCTTTTAGGTTATCTTAGTTACATACTGTATGTGTGTAGTATAATTGTAGTAGTTGGTAGTGGTAAACTATAGTAAGTGGTATTTGGAATACCTTGTAGAATAATATTTTCGTATTCGTGTATTATCGTTTATAGTGGAATATTTCATACTTTAAATAAGAAGTATAAAGTTGTATGCTGAATAAATAGTGTGGATTGTGTTATAATTTTTGGTGTAAAATTAAGGTGTATGGTTTTTTTATTTACGTCCTTTCATTTGTACCAGAAAGACCAGCCTCGCGCCTTCTTGATCAAATTATTTGTAGCAACTCAGGTTTTTATTTTAGTGTAAAATCCGTTACAATGTAAGACATTAGCGCCTGCAAGACTTAGTCCCTTTCATTCACCACCATCGATTTAATTGCATCAGCCCTTCCCTGCCATCCCAACTCCCACTACACTCGCATCACTCCGTTCTCTTTTCATCAACATATATCCTTAATATTTAACACTCAGACACTTGTTCCAGCTTGCTCACTATCTAAGCATACTTCACACACCGAGGACGGTCTTCACTCACAACCATAACCTTACTCTTATCTACATTTACTTTCAAAACCCCTCCTTTTACACACCCCTGCCAATCTCTCTATCATCCTCTTTTTCAAACTTCTTCAAATTCACGTCACACAAACCAAATCACTCGCAATAATAGGTAGGGCAACCCTCTAATCTCCATCATTTCTAACACGCATTTCGCTGCCACCCCCCATCTCAATTCTTTCATAATCCCATCCATATACCAAATTGACTAACCAAGGAGACATAACCCATCCTTGCCCTCACGCCGCTATTAATATTAACTAATCACTTTTGACACCAATTTAACTTCTTACACACGCTTTACTATCGTCAATACATACTTTTGATTCATTAAGAAGCCTAACCCAACACCATAAAACACTAACACCTGCCATAGAGCTTTCCTATTAATCCTATCATACGCCTGTGCAAATCCATAAAACCTACATAATTTATTCTTCTCCCTCTTTTCTCAAAGCATTTTGTTTTCAATGTAAATGGTCTACCACCTAAACGCACCTTGTTTCTTCAATAATCGTCCTTCAGTCAATATATATATATACTATATATACTATTATTATATAATATAATATAATATATATATATATATAATATATAATATATATATATATATATATTAATATATATATTATATATATATATTACGGTATATATATATATCATATATATATAATATATATAATTATATATATATATATATATTATAATATTATATTATATTATATATACTATATAATTATATATATATATATATATAATATATATTATATATAATATATACCGTATATATATTGTTTATTAGAATTTTCAAAACCCATAAGGTTTTTAATTTTTTACCTACCTGACATCTTCCACATTTTCTATATTTCCTCAAGCACCTCCCAAAAAAGCTTTTTAATGCCCCACTCCAACATTCAATCAACCTTTCTCTTTTCTTCATACTTAAAAATCAAACTCTCAACAATTTTTTTGCTTCAAGCATAATTTCTCTGCCAGGTCCTACTCAAAACCAAAATACAAACCTAAAATACCCACATACACAATTATTTTGTCGTATGTTCCTATTATTTTTTGTTATGAACATTATCAAATTAAATTTAATAATATATGTTCAAACCTATTTATCAAGGTTCATTTCCTAAACCTATTCCACATTAACACACTTCTAACAACAAATTTACCTAATCTTCGATGCCTTCAGTTCTATAATTACTTTCATGAATTTAATATTATACAAGATGGGGACCAAATATGCTTTCAAATCATTACTTTTCATACTTTTTATTATTCGTTGTAACACTTTCTCTATAATACTAACCAACATTATATTTTCTAAGATTACATTTGTTATAAATGCATATGTCTCAAACATACTTCAAAATCCCTAAATTTCCACATTCCATTCCTTTTCAAAGAGATTCTACCCAATCCAATCAAAAATACTGGGTCTTGTTTTCAATCTCGACACTCTTAATATGTTACTCTGTTTTGAGAAACGCGCGTAAAAAAAATTATTCGCCCTACTTAGCCATTAGTCCTTGTTCCTCCAGGTGGTCTTCCATATCAACTTGTGAGAGAGGTTGATCTGGCTGGTCACACACTAATGAAGAGATCATTGAGAGCAATGAGTCAACCTTGAAATATATATATATATATATATTATATATATAGTATATATATATATATATATATAATATATATATATATATTATATATAAATATTATATTATATAATATATATATATATATAAATATATATCTATATATATATATACTATATATGAGGGAGATACACGCATACTCGAAGGCGATGAAATTACCTCCCATTTTTTAATGGTGCGTCTTTCTCTTTTGCGTTCATATTCTTCCACACACTTTCTCCAGGCAACATATTACTGACCACCATTTATCCACTTATCATATACACATACTTAAGTACACACCCCTCTCCTAGATAACACTTTACAGACATCCCTTCTACTCATATCCCTGTGTGTGGGGAGGAAGCATTGGCCCACATCGTATGTTCTGCGTGTCGAGAAGTCGACTGCCTACTACACCTATCTTTGCCAGAAATGCTAATGCAACTCTCGGAGAAGGTCGTGATCGCGTAAAACGGCCTTCTATCTTTGGCGAAATTGTATGAAATCGTATGGGTTACATGGAATGTCAGAGGAAATAAATGTTGAGGAGAAGAGGAGAGAGGCTATGGATGTATTTTAGAAAGGAAAATTTTGATTTGCTCGCTGTGATGAAACAAAGATGAAAGGAAAAGTGAAGACGGTTTGGTGTGGTGTGAAATGTGTGCGGGCTGGTGTGCAAGAGAATGAGAGAGGGAGAGAAAGGAGTTGCAATTGATGAGTGACCTGTGGTACAAAGTTATGGTAGACTTTGAGTGGTGAAGTCCTATGAATTTTAATGGTTACATTTAAGTTTGAAAAGGTCAAGGTATGTGTGGTTGTACCATATGGTCCATTCTGAGGGAAAGGTTGAAGAGAGTACGATTTTTTTGGGATAATCTGAATGATGTTTGGATGGGGTAAGTTTAAGATTGATAGTTTTGGGGGACTGAATGGTTGGATATATATCAAAAAAGGATGGTATAACAGGTGGTTTTTGGGTGGCGGAGAAAATGAGAATGGTAGGAAGGTTGATTGATGATTCCTGTGACGAGAGAGGTATGTGCGTAAGCAATACTTTCTTTAAACACAAGAGTACCCATAAGTATAGCTAGAGTTGGTGAAGGTAGATATGGTATCGAAGTGAAAAGTATTGATTGATTTTGTTTTGTTGGTGAAGAAGGAAGATGTTAAAGTATGTGTTGGATGTTAAATCAGTTAGGGTTTTAGGAATGGGTTGGTCGATCATTATGTTGTTTCTATGTAAATTAAGTTAAGTGGGGGCTTGGATGAGATGAAAGGTGAGATAATGAAAGAAGAGGTAAGAATTAAGAGTGAGAAGTTAAGTAGACAAGGTAATAGGATAAGTAAGTAAGAGCGCTCGCTAGTAAAATGGTTAATGGGAACAAGTTGATACTGAACAAATCTGGGGGCAAATGAAGGAAGCAATGTTAGTAGTGCAAAGGAAGTATGTGGATGCGCTAAAGTAGGAAGTGGAATGTTAACAGTGAATGGTGGAATGAAGAGGTGAAGAAAGCGGTTAAGGTAATAAAGAAAAGCGTGGTGAATGTCTTAAAATGCATACTGATGAAGACTCAAAAGCCAAAGATGCTGGAATTATATAATGGAGGAAAAAAGAAATACTAAAAGGTGGTGCACGAAGGAGAAAACAAGAGGTAAATGAAAACAGTTTGGAGGAGGATGAATGGGGACCCTTACAATGGAATAGAAGCTCTTCTGGAAGGAAGCGCGAAAGGTTAAGAATGAGAATAAGGGGAATCTGCTTGAATAATGAATAGGGAATGGTGCTTTTTGTAACTGATGAAATGGGTGTGAGAGGAGTGTGGAAGAACCTTTCGAAAATGCTGCACAAATATTAACAGTAAGATAGAGGTTGATTAGTGAATGTGTGTGGGTTTTGATGGTGCAAGAAGAACTAGTATTTTTGGGGATGAGGTTATTAAGTAAGGAGGAGGTAATGGGTAGCAGTGAAAAGTTGAAGAATGGTAAATCTGGCAGGTATAGATGCCAATACTGGGAAATGATCAGAGACGGAGGCGAGATGGTGAAATTGATTGATTTTGGAAGTTGTGTAATAAAGCGTTTATGAGGGGTATAGTTCCATAGGGATTGGAGGAGAGCGGTAATAGACCCTTATATAAGGGTAAGGGAGAAAAGGCGAACTGTAGAAATTTATAGGGAAAAAAGTTTATTGAGTGGTTGTGGGAAGGTATATGCTGGTATTTTGGTGCGTAGAGTGTCGTGTGACTGTGACTGAAGGACTGATTGGTGAAGAACAAGGTGCGTTTAGGAAGTGGTAGAGGATGTGTGGATCAAATCTTACCATTGAAACAAATGATTGAGAAATGAGGAGAAGAGAAATAAATTGTATTTAGGTTTATGGATTTGCAACCAGGCGTATGATGAGTTTATAGGGAAGCGTTATGGCAGGTGTTACTGATATATGGTGTTGGTGGTAAGGCTTTTCTGAATGGAAATCAAAAGTATGTAATGACGATAGTGAAGCGTGTGTAAGAATAAACGGTGTCAATGGATTGGGTTTAGGATTAATAGCGGGGAGTAAGACGGGTTGTGTTATGTCTCCTTCCGTGGCACTTTAATTTGTATATGGATGGGGTATGAAAAAATTTGAGGTGGGAATGGCAGGAAAATGGTGTTAGAATGGGGAGAATGGAGATGAAGTGGAGGTGCCCTACCTAATATATGCGGATTAATTTGGTTTTGTGTGGCCGAATCTGAAGAGAGCTTTGAGAGGATTGGTTGAGACCATTGGCAGGGTATGTAAAAGGAGGGGTTTGAAGTAAACGTAGTAAGAGTATAGGTTATGGGTTGTGACGTGAGGACAGTCTCAGTGTGAAGTTATGTTAGAATGGTGAGCAGCTGGAACAAGTGTTCCTGATTTTAAATATTTTAGGGTATGTGTTGGATGAGAAGGGACGGATGATGCATGCCGTGTAGTAGGAAAGTTGTGAATGGCAGGAAGGTTGCTGGTGCACATTAAATCGTTGGTGAATGTAAAGGGACTAAGTCTTGAAGTGCGCTAGGGTCTTAACATGAGGTATGTTGTTACCTGTGTTTATTGTATGGTAGTGAGACTATGGTTCTGGAATATACGAAGTATAGATCTAAAGTTCAATGTGTTCCGGATGGACAATCTTAGGGGCATGGCTAGGTGTGAAAAAGAATTAATAAAAGAGGAATGAACTTATTAAGAGAGTGTGTGGGTGTGAAGAAAGGGGTAATGAAGAGAATAAATGAAAGTATGTTGAGGTGTTTGGTCAATGTGGAAAGGATGAAATGAATGATCTGGGTTGGTTAAGCGATGTATAGTGGAGAGGGGTGTTGGGGACCGACCGGCTGGGAGACCAAAGAGAAAGTGGATTGAGTCGGTGATCGAATGTCTGAAGGAGAGAAATGTGCATTTGGCAGAGGCGAGAATATAAGGTGCTGATAAGGAGAGAATGGCGGGGTTTTGTATGGGGGCATGTTGTGGCCCACCCTGGGCAGGGGATGCACCTTACATGACGATTTTACCATAAGTGGAGGGTCCGTCGCGGTCCTCCATGATGCTCTAGGGTGGATTTTCCTGTCTGTGACGAGCTCTCACTAATTAATGGTACAGAGGGGGCGGTAAAGGCTGGGCTTTCTTTCGACGTTTGTCATGTTCCCCTGCTTTTCTTTTCTTTTCCGATGCTGTACCAGCACCTTACCCCCAATCTTGGGGCAAAGCAGGAAGGTGAAGAAAAGAAAGAAAGAATATATATAATATAATATCACCAGTCTCGCAAAGTACGCTTAATATCTCAATAGTTTTGTCAAATAAAACAAATAAGCATTTCAGTTTAATATCTACCGTACACAATACAACCATTATTACTGCAAAAAATATACGTCATTCAAAATGACAGCCTTTTGCCTTAACACAAGCCTTAAGCCTACAATGCACGACCTCCATTGGACCCAATATTTGGATGTCGTTTTGGGCAAACTATGCGCTCTAAAACTGCCCATAATTTGTAATCCAAAGGATTAAGATCGGGGCTGCCAGACTGTCAATCGTCAACCTACAGAAAATGGGAAATATTGTCCCTGAGCCAAACTTGAGTAAACCTTGCTTTATATACCGGTGCTGAATCCTGTTGAAAGTTCCATTGTTAATTTTGGGAGAGGGTCTGACTTACTGATTTTACCCAACCTTCTAGAACGGTTTGCTGGAACACTGCTGCTGAGGTTTTAACAACATTTTCACAATGATGGGTGTGTGTGTGACGCCATCACAGAAATCGGATGAACTCTTTAGACACGTCGTACCAGTTCTACTGCTTCCTTAGATAAAGAAACATACACCCTATCCTTTTGTTTGGTAAAACATTATTCCGCGGAAAAGATTTTTCGTCTGCAAAGAGAATATTTCGGTGGCGATCATGCGTGCCCCACTTTTCCTTAGGGCATCCATGATTAAATGTCCGGTGAGTGTTATGTAAGGTTTTCTCTGCCGATGAGCGACATGGAATTCTTAGGTATCTGCATTTCACGTGACAATGTTTTGTTTACGAAGAAAATTTCGGTCAATTCGTTCCTTTACAGCTTTGACAGCCTGCAGTGTCCGAACAGAACATGGCCTAACAGATCTATGGCGATCTTTTACATCACCAGTGTCCTCGCATAACTTTATGGCAAGATAAATAAACATACGGAAATACACCTAGTGGTTGCAGTCTTGAAATGGTGCTCTTTTCCTATGCCACACTTATGCGGCACTATAACAGCACCGTGGTTTTGTTCATCGCCCCATTCCACAGTAACTTAATATGCAACTGACAAAAACAGTGTCTAAGCTTAAAGTGTGAAGGTTACAGATTAACACCATAAGTTATTATCTTGGATATATTAATTTCTTTCTGAGCTATAACAACTTCAATTTTGTAATAGTAGGCTTGGAAGTACTTTATAGATATATATATATATATATATAATATATTAGATTATAAATATACCTATATATTATATATATATATATATAATATATATATATATATATATATATATATATATATATATATATAATATTTTATATATATATATATATATAATATATACTATATATATTATATATTATATATATTATATAATATATTTTATATACGGTATATATATATATATATTAATATAATAATATATTATATATTATATATATATAATATATATATATATATATATATATATATATAATATAGTATTAAATATATATGATATATATATATATATTGAAATAAATATATATATAGATTATTATACTACTTTAATATATATATATATATATAATATATTATATATAATTATTATTATATATATATATATATATATATATATAATATTAATACTTCTACCAATTGCCGCACCTTACTTGGAGGCCACACTGCTTCCGGAACCGGCTGCCGGCCACCGGGCGGTTCCACAGTCGAGGAGAGATGATATAGAGAAGTCGGAGCGGGGGGCGTCGAGAGCTGGGCATCCAGCAGAGTACTCTATTGTTTCTTTGAGAATTGTGAATCTGGTGCATAGTGGGGGAGGTGCTTGTCTAATTTAATCTATATTTAATATTGCAGAGTTGGGTGTGACCTATTGCTCGCGGGCGAAGGTCATTTGGCCTTCTGGACAGCGTTCTTTCTCTAGGGGAAAAAGTTTGGGGAAGGGGGTGTTTTAATAAATTATTTATTGGCGGTTTGAAGGTAAGTGTTTGTTAGGTGGGTATGGATTTGTGTAATCCATGACCTAATTGGGAGGGGGCGGAGGAATCATATTGTAAGTGTTGTAATAGAATTGAGCTGGTGAGGAAGGGGGGGGAATTTTGGTGAACCAGGGTCGGTTGGGTTACGGGTTTTCTAATAGAATTGAGTTTCCCACCATCTCCAGATGTGTGGAATATGGGGAGAATGGAGGTTTCATCGTGTAAATGTTGGATTGGGGTGGTTTAGTGCACCCTTGGATATTTCTGAGGGCTGTATTTTGAGGGATTTGTAATTATTTGTGTTTGATTTTGAGAGTGCTGGAAACCATGCTGGACATGCATGTTTTAAATTTGTTCTTAAAGTATTAAATAGAATATAGTGGAGTGTGTGTTTCTGTCGCTGAAGTTGTTTGGGAAAGGGTTCGGAGGGTGTTTAGTTTCGTTGAGTTGTGGAAGGATTTGGGTCGATGGGGGGGGGGGCAAACGTCAGGGGGTGTTCGTAGGTAAGTCCCAGTATTTTTGGATTTTGTTTAAAGGAAGGGGTTGTTGTTCAATGTAATTATGGGATGGAGGGAGAATTGATGACGGTCAGTGTTTAAAAGGGTATAGAGGACTTAGGGGGGATGCTGTCATTCTGTTGGAGATCAAAATTTCTAATAAATGTAGATATTCTTGGTTATGTTTGTGTGGTGTGTTTACGTCTGGGTGTTGGAAATAAGGCTGATGTTTCTCTGCATAAGTGGTAAGTTTGGTGGAGTGGTGGATTGGGGGGGGCAGATCTGCAAGTGAAAAAGTTGAATAAAATGGAGAGAGAAGTGGCTCCCTGTGGGGACTCCGTTTTTTGTATTTTGATCAGAGTGGGAGAGGTTGTTTTTTGTTTTATAAGACTTCAAATCACGTTTTTCTCACATAAATTATGGAAAGAACCACTTTTTGTCATTATTTCTTTAGGGGGAAATGGAGGATTTTTTGAATAAGAATGACGTGTGTGGGGACGGTGTCAAATGCTTTGTTTTATGTCTCTTGCTGTGAGTATAAATCTGTGGGAAGGTGATTGGTTTAAGCCATTAATGATGTTGTTTGTGCACGGGAGGTGAGGGCTGTGATTGTAGATGGCTTGCCTTTATATCCGTGTTGTAAGTCTGGGGAGAGGAATAGATGGGCCAATTTTATTTAATATTAATATTCATATGCTTTTACTAATGGAGCAAAGCAGAGACATTGGGCGAATAGGAGGAGGGGGAATTGGGGTCTTTTTTTTGGTTTGAGTTTAGGGATTATGTATGCCTTGTTTCCAGATTGGGGAATGTAGTTAACGTGCCAAGATATTCGAAGATGTCTGTGATTAGGAGGATTGCGTTTTTCCAAGGTGTTTTATGTGCAGGTTGGATATGGTGTCTGAGCCTGTTGCTGTTGATTTTTTGAGGGTTTTAAAGGTTTCGTTATCATGATTGTTGTGAATGGGGGTGGGGGGTTGTGATCTAATTTGAGTTTTCTGAGTTGTTTTTTGTTTTCCTATATCGGGGTGGGTTGGTTTACGGGAGATTTTAGCGTAATGTTTAGCAAGACTGTCTGATTGTTGTTTTGGGGAAGGGAGGGAAGTTATTGGGTAAAGATGGGGATTCATGGGATGGTGGGAGGGTGTTCCGAGAATATAATATAATTTATATATTATATATATATATATATATATATATATATAATATTATATATATAATATATATATATAATATATATATAATATATATATATATATAATATTATATTATATATATAATTATATATATATGTAGTGTTGGATATTATGCATGCCAAGGGTATTCTACCACATAATATAACAGTTTACACGTTTAAGTAAAGTTTCAACCTACTATATTATATACTATATATTATATAATATATATTATAATATATATATATATATAATATATAAATATATATATCTTTATATATATATATATATAATATATATATTATATATATATATATAATATATATATATAATTTAATAAATAAGTCAAAGTTAAGTTAACATGCACTTAATACCTTTCTTGCGTTCGAATCCTAAGTTTCATTTTCTAAAGCACTTGTAACAGGAAACTGTACAAATTGTTTTTCTAATCCGGAAAAAGTCAAGAATTTGCACAGTGCTGTGACAATTTTTACTGAGAACCGTTAAGCACGTCTTTGTAATTGTCATTTGGCAAACGAAGAAGCTTGACAATTCTTTCCCCAAAGGAACAGTTTGGAATGAGGGTTTTTAATTAATGAAAATTTAATTGATAAGGATAGCGAGATGATTAATTTTAAAATTTATTCATAAATTAAATTGTTTCAAGATACCATTGAAAGATAGTTACTTTTGTATGTTTAACTTGGAGAAATTCTCAATGGAAAGTTTGAAAACTTTATCAACATAATCAATTCTTTCTGGATAACATTTCTGAGCGAGATTCACTAAAGCAACATGAAGACTCACAATATCTTCTAATGGAATTTCTGTGTGCGACTGTAAAACATGAAAACCAATCACAGATAATCTTTGTGAGCCAAAAGTTTTTAATACCCCTTTATTAGTAAGTAAAAATGTATATCTTTAACAATAGGAATAATAAATTATAACCAATCGTAGTCATGGACAATTTCACTCTAATGAAACCCTTCAAAGATACAACGGTCTTAAAAAAAAAAAAAAAAAATTATTACTGAAGGTGTTTGGAGTATTAAACAACAAACTGTCTAACTCTTACCTAAATATAAAAAATAATAGGTCGATGAAAAATATACCAGATTATTAAATGAACCATTGAAAATGCAGTTAAGAGAGAAATAACTTTTGCGCAAGAAACGAATTCAAAATTTATTTCGTATAACAAAATAAAACAGATTGAATTAAATATTTTATAAGTACATAACCCAATCTTGTGCAGCATTTTTGAGCATGATAAGAAAAAAACTACAAATAACTGAATATTACTGGAATGCCTGATGCCATCTTCTTTATGGCGAAATTCGCTGAGACGATCAATAAGTGATATGATAACTATCTTTTTACATTCACTTCTGCAATGGAGTTCTCAACAGCTTTAAAAACGACTTAACGTCCAAATGGAGATTCATTCCGGAAACACTGAAAGTTATATATATAATAATATAATATATTATATCTATATATATACTATATATATATAATAATAATATCATAAATATATATATATTATATATATATATATATATATATATATATATATTATAATATATATTTTTTTTTTTTTTTTTGAGTGTGTACAGGATGCCACATGGCGCACAAAAAAAGGCGATACCGAAGTCAGAAAACCCAACTAGCGGGGGCAACTCCTAAACAGAAGCATGAAAACGGGAATGCAAGTATTAAATCCTATAGAGCAGTCAGTTTCCGAAGGAAAGCAAAATCGCGTCACTGTGGAATGATGATTCAGACTATATATGAGAGGCGGGATTGAACAGGTATGGTGTGTAACAAGGGGAAAAGCCAGTCTCTGGAAGCCGCAAGAGCCACACAATCCACGAGAAGATGGCGTACCGAAAGTAGACACTGGGAACGGCAGAAAGGACATAAAGGGGGATGCTCCCTTGCCATAAGATAGCTGTGTGACTATATTATATATACTATAATATATATATATATATATATATATATATAAATAGTATATATATATATATATATATATATATATATATATATATATATATTATATAAAAATAGATAAAATTAGATAATATAATATATATAGCTGTGTGAAGTATATTATATATATATATATATATAATATATATATGAGACCTACATTACTCCACCTTAGGTTTGTTGAGAACAAATTCTATATTAAACAAATCAAATCAATCAAAACCGACATGTCTCAGATACACGGTGCTTTCCGGTCCATCCCAAGTCATAAGCCAGTGGAAAAATAATCGCAGAGTGTTCCAGCCTTTACTAGTAGAGTGCATAATGAGTGAATGAGTTTAAACCAATTTTTTAAAAGTTTTTTCCCCCTTGGCGGGGGGAGGATCCAAATGCTGACAGAGAACGGCGGGAGGAATGCTAAGTCTGCATAAGAGTATAAAGATGGATAGCATGAGCCCTCTTCAAAGAAGGAGGTATTCAACCAGAAAATTTAAAAGAATAATGTTTGTTGTAAATGCAGTAATATAAAGTTCGATGGCCAGAAAGAGATTAGAAAGATAAAGGAGTGGAGGGTTGATCCCAAATTTTGGAAAAAAAATTAAAGTGGTGTATTAGCAAAAGTTATGATGGTTAAAGACATTGAATTCTCCTTTTAAGATGCTCTATGAAATGGGGCCACCCTCACATGGCGCGCTCATTTTGGTGCTGTGCGGTACACAATTCCAGTGTCCCGGTGTAGTGCGATTTTAAAATTATTGAGGTGTGGTCCGATTTTGAAATTATAGAGGTGTGATGCTGTGTAGTTCGGAGCGTGGTGCGCATTGAAACATAGAGGAACGGTGCGACAAAAATGACTTTTGGTGCAGTGCGGTGCGCAAAATTCCGATGCTCGGCCAACCCTACTCTATATAAGAATGAACGACACCCCTATACAAAGAAAGCAACTGAGGTGGTGTGAAGAAAATCAGAACACCTAACGTTTTAGAAGCTTCTTTAGTAAGAGAAACAATGTGATCCATCCATGAAAGATCTTGAGAAAACGAAATACAAAAATATTAAGAGCAGACGAAGATTTGAGTTGCTAGCTTTCAAAGAAGATCTATTTAAGTTGCATGTTTTCAAAGAAGATCTATTCAAACAGACTGATGTGCTTATAATACTTTGAGCCAAACAACTGGTTTCCAAAGTTCAAAGCTAAACAACTTTACTGAAATATAATTTCTTTCACATTCCATATAAACCGAATAAATTTGCACGATTCAAACGACTTAATGTTGTACCTTCCATATAATAGTGATTTATGATATATTTTCTATTGTATGCATTAGTTTTTATTAGGATTTCAAGCTGCATTTTATAATATGGTCAATTGCAAACCTTTTAGGCTTTCACTCAAACTACATGAAATCAGAATTGCTACTTATATCATTGTATAACAAACCATGTTACCATAAATGGGTTTTCAAACCAATTAATGCAACCAACATCTTGCTAAAAATTTAATCAACTTGCATCACGTCTAAAAGAGCTAAAAAATATACATAATATTTATGTACCTGTAACCAGAGGCAAACGTAATAACTAGTCTTCTAATACAAGTCACTAAATTAATATACGGTATCTGATACCAAGATTGCATTTCAAATCAAACTAGGTTTACTTGCTACGGAGAGTTGTTTCCGGAAAGATATAGTACCGTATATTTGAGATAAAGTGATCGCCTCAATACAGCTGGCAGCGATGGCCTATTTTCCTAATAAATTAATCTATTCCCATGCCTTGCAACCTCGAAAATTAGTCCTTGTCTGTCTTAGATGTCATTCAACCATAATTTATCGTAATACACATAACAAAGAATATTAGATTTTAATGTTCATAATTTAAGTATAGAAATTAAACTAAGCACTTAGTAATTTTGTTTATACATAAAACCTGGATATGCACTCCATTAGGTACTCCTGGGAGAGAAGGGGTCTCTGCGCTAACAATTGTGCTTGCCAAGATTCAAGGCAGAACGACCTTTTTTAAAAAAAAAAAATAAATAAATATAATATATCTATAGTATATATACTACTATATATATATAGTATATATAATATATATATTATATATATATATATAATATATATATATAATATATATATATATAATATATATATATATATATAATATAATATTATATATATATATTATAATATATTATATACCGGTATATATATATATATATATATATATATATATGACTCTGGGAAATTTTTTATAGAGAATGGAAGGATCTTAATGCATACAATTAAAGGAGGTATTTTAGCAAATGACAAATTTTATGAAAGAAGGGAAAAAAAAAAGAGTAAAGATTAACTAAAGAAAATATTTTAATATAGATCCGATTAAAGCTAGGAATGCTCTTTGTGAACTAGGACTTAAAATGAATAAAACTGCCGAACGGGAATCTGGGTCGGGGTCAGATATTTTCATCAGTTTAAGGAAATCTTTTTTATGGTGTAGGGATTTGGTCGTCGGCACTGTCTTGTTGAGGTCGTTGGTGGTTTCTTAGAGGTTAGAGTAGAATCCTAAGGCTCCCGTCCAGTCTTTTTTTACTAATGTTTTTGTTTATCAGTGTTAGGTTTGTTAAAGGAACCTTAGGAGCCTCCTAGAAGTTTGCTTAGTTCTGGTGGTTTTTGTTGTCGAGCAGTGACAACCTTGTTACGTGCTCTCCTTTGAGATTGACTCAGTCGATAGTCCTTCTACTATATTTCTTGTAGAATTCTTTTAGTCTTTCCTAAACTTTTCACAGTAGTTCTTGTAGTTATTCCGTATCTTACGAAACTATTTGTGTATTGTACTAATTTTCTTTGTTTCTTTTTTACAGACAAGTAGCTTAATATATTTAATAAATATTTTTATAGTTAGCAACAGGAAGGTGTGGCTCCTTTCTCATCTTAATTTTACTCATTCCTGATATAGTCTTATGCTGGAACTAGTACTGTCTTCTTGTGATTCATCTCTAAACTCTTCAGTACTTGACAGTTCTTAATTGTTATCAACAGAGAGTTACCATCTCAACTGATGCTACTAAGCTTCGAAGAACTCCTCTCTTCTTAAGAAGCATCTTGTATTATTATTCTGAATATTAAGAACCGACTGTATCTGGATCGAGACTAAACAAAGTTTATAAAGTATTTAAGGATAAATAATTTTTGTATAATATTAATTACATACTATATTAGTTTTTTTTAATATAAAATTGTAAAATATTATATTAATCTTTATACTATTAATGTAAGTAATGACCTGTATTTTTGTAATTTCTTTAAATTATAATTAACAAAGTATAATTTACTCTTAATTGCATTTTATGTTTGATTAATAATTTTGTCCGGCCTTTAATAAAATTTGCAACTCAAATATAATTCTCCTTTAATTATAGAGTAATTTAACGGAGTCAGAACTTAAGAGATTTATTTGAAACACTCTACACTAAGATGAAAAGTCGAGAGACTGCTTCCTTGACCTTCCACAATGGTATCTTGTCAGATGAAGAAACCAATGTTGATAGACAATGGAACCAATTGGAGTACGCAGAAAAAGAGACTGATAAATCACAATAAGTCAATAAAGACCTTCAACCCAAAATCTTGGATAATACAAAGTAGAATTATATAACGATTAGATGTCATAGACCGGAAATCAATGTTAACAATAATGGAGGCATTTTATTGTCAAAATTTTGTAAGATGTTTCCTATCAAGTCAGGTTGAGCCCTTATTTTCGGATATTAAAATAAAAAATCGAATCTAAGGGCATCCTTAAAAGATGATTTGTTTGAAGCATTTATTTTTAAGAAACAAACGTTTCGAATAAAATTATATTACATATGTTCAAATAGTTCCACGAGGAAAGTTATTTTAAAAGTTAAGAAGAAAGTATATTACAATTTGTTTTCTTTTTTTTTTTTATAAAAAAAAATATTCAAAATATTTTCTAAATTTCCAAAACTGTTTGATACTCTCATAAAGAGTGACCCCTAATAGGTCAAATATGATGCAACAAATTTTGAGTTGATGAATTAAATTTAATAGTTAAATAGTTATTATCATAAATTTAGTTTTTCAAATTTTATTTTCATTAGTTAATCAGTTATTCTTATAAATTTAGTTATTCTAAAAAGTTTTAATCGTAGTTGGCTAAGTTGCCTATAATATTTTTATGTATATTCATTCATAAAAATTATACATATTATTAATTCATGCATACTACTGTAAATTACTATAATCAAATCTTTTATTAATTGCAGCATTCAAACATTTTGATACTCGTTCTAAAAGTATTTTCTAATTCTGACAAAATATTTAATTTTTTTCTTCCTATGGTGATTTCTTGTTCTCACATCACAGTCTGCGCATGTAAAACTTACTCTTCTCACAGATATTTTTATTTCTCTTTTATGTTTAATCTTCCTTCTATTTTCTTCAATCTTGACATTAGGTGGTGACGAGCATCGGAAAAGACAAGCAGTAGAAGAACATGACAAAAGAGTCGAAAAGAAAGCCAGGCTTACGGTCCCATCAGTAACATTAATTTAGTGGGGAGAACTGTCACAGGGTCAGAAAAATTCACCTAAAGCTTCATGGGAGAGGAGGACCTCACGCATGGGTAGATCGTCAATGTAAGGGGTTTCATCCCTTGCCAAGGTGGGGCCACAACCATGACCCTCACAAAACCCACCATTCACTCCTGTTATACATCTTTCTTCTGGCCTGCCAAACTCACAATTTCTCTCCTTCAACATTCGTTTACTGACTCAATCCACTTTTTCTTCGTCTTCCAGCCGGTCGGTTCTAACACTCGCCACTATACATCCGCTAACCAGCGACTATCATTCATCTTTCCATATGACCAAAACCATGGGGCTTCAACATCTTTGCAATTTATCTCTCTTTACCCTTTCTTCAACCACATAACTCTCTTTATTTCTCATTTTACAAATTCTTCTCACAGCATAGCACTCCAAACAAAGGAAGATTGTCCATCTGAACACATTGAACTTTAGATCTTAACTTCTTATTCCAGAACGATAGTTCACTACTAAGCAATAACACAGGTAACAACATACCCTATTATAAGACCCTAGTCCACAAATTAGTCCCTTTACATTCAACCAACGATTTAATTGGCGCACCAGCCACCTTCCTGCATTCACGAAACTTTCCTACTACACTCTGCATCACCGTTCCCTTCTCATAACCAAATATACTAAATATTTAAAGGGGCTCAAACTTGTTCCAGCTGCTCACATTAACATAACTTCACACTGGAGGACTGTCCTCACTCACAACATAAACTTACTCTTATCCACGTTAAATTTCAAGACCCCTCCTTTATACACACCCTGCCAAATCTCTCTACAATCTCTCAAACCTCTTCAGATTCGTCACACAGATATTTTTATTATTTTTTAAAAACTGTAGTGATGTACAGAGTCAGAGTTCCGGACTCGGGACTCGGCCAGTTTTAGCGAAATCAGAATCAGTCAAATTCGCAGAACACAACAATAATAACAAGTGCTTGAAATTTCTGCTATAAAGTTTTTCTTCCCATTTTTTTATTTTTGATAATTATTCACTTGCATACGTTTATAACTTTAACATGAACAGAACCAACGAAGGCAATGACATGAGAAATAAATCTGACTGGTGCAATAATCCTATTCTACTACACATAAGAGGTGTATATTATAAAAGAACTTCAAACAAATTAACTTGTGTAAGAAAACAAAAATGTAAAGCTTCAGGAAATGCTCAAGCAAAGAATATTGTACAAATTAAGTCACAGAATAATTACATTACTGCAATATTTCTCTAATGACCAAAGGGCAATTAATAAAAATATGTTTCAGAATAAGTTTTGTTGAACAATTATGGCACACATTTTGATTGGAGTTTTATCAAAAAAGGACAAATCAATACAAATGAAGGACCATAGTGTATGTATATTTAATTCATTTGTATTTGTCTATCAAAGAAATTTTTTATACTAGACCAATCTGGAATCAGGATCCGAGGCAAAACAGATGAAAAAAAAAGACCTTTACGCTAATTCGAAGAGCCTTACGGTAAGTTGCAATTCATTACTATTAAATTTAGTGTCTGAATACTTTAAAGTAGCAGGTATACATAATAGAAGAATCTTTTGCTGCAGCATCTACTACATCACAATGTTATTTCCACATGTTCTGGAATCGAATGTATGACATTCAATTCAATAATTAACAAACTAATTTTATGTCAAATAATGATATGATCATTTTTTATATTGTCATTATATTTTATTTTGTATATTGCATAAGGTAATGTCATAACTATAGTACTACAAGATGACAGTTTCATATGAGATAAAAATTCCTTATAATTCAAACACAACTCATAAATACATAAATTTTTTTATTAACATATATAATTCTGGCATTACAGTTAAGAGTTTGAAAGAGATGGATTTTCTCTTAAATCTTCTGTTGTAAGATTATAGCGCTGTATTACTTAATAGACGTGCCCTTTAAACTGTAATCAATAAACATCATAAGTTGTATTATAAGTTGAGGGGTGACAACCATCTGCGACGAAGCTAAGTCTTCATAGATTTTTTTCAACCTAACTACACAAGATAGGTCATTGAATGTAAGAAAAGAGTCATAGATATAACATTTAATAAAATAATCTAGCTATTTGATCATATTTTGACAATCTTTCACCTGCAGTATCTGTTAATACCAATATATTTTCTTTTGTTGTTAATGACATTGTAAGCTTCTGCTTCAAAGAATCTCACTCTTCTACAAAGGAGAGCTTCAACAGTCCGTCTAATTCCGTTTTTGTCAGTGATCAAAGATTGAGCGTTGAACTTTTAACTCTACTCTTAGCCCTTAAAAGTTTTAGTTAAGATGCAACAATTTCTCTATCTGATCCTAAATTCTTCATCTACAACTTTCCCACGGCTCCCCAGAATGGGGGTGGGGTGCCTGAACATGCACTGGAAACAGAACAGTTAAGTAGAAGAAAATAATCTAAGGTGAAAAATAAAGCCCCCCTCCATATAACCTCCTCATACCCTAAAGTGCGGGGCCAGTGGCATCCAAAAATCAACCCTAGAGCTTTGCCCATCGCGACAGACCCCCACTGTGGTATCTCGTCAGTGTCAGGGTCTATCCCACTGGGCCAGGCCTAAACCACGCCCTCCTCACAAAACCTGGCCATTAACTCCTGTTATGCACCATTCCCCCAGCTTGAACCAAATTCGCATTTCTTTCCTTCAAACACTCTATTACTGATTCAATATACTTTTTTTTTTTTATTTATAGTTTTCCAGCGGTCGCTTCCCAACACATCACCACTATATTAAAATTGAATATATGTATGTAAGCTGTTGTAAATTTAAACCTTCAAATAAAAAATTGTAATCAAGTACTACTGTGTAAGCCTCATTAACAAACTTAAAAAGGGCAACTTTAAGTATTGAGATAACTTTCAAAGTATCCGATGACAAACAAAAATGAAGGTCATTACTTTGTTCAGCGTCAAAAAATATATATAATCCAATAAAAAATAAAACAAAACATTTTTTGTGTTACATAGTGATAATAATGGAAACCTCGGCCCATTTTCATGCACCACATGAAAGAATTTTCTTCTGTAGGCAGCATCTCATGTTTTCGTAGAGCTCATCTCTTTTCAAATTGCAAATTTGAAATTCTTCCTACTTCTTGATGACTGACTCTTCGTTTTTTCGATGAGGGGTTCCTTGGTGTGATCTTTGAAAGTGATGAGATGTCGTGGGCAATTTCGCATGAACTTATCAAAGTCTAGCATATCAAATCTCTTCATCTTCAGTAGGTTATTTGCTGAAAAGCCACATCGTCACTATCAGTGCTGTTGCCAGGGGTTGCTGATAAGGCGTTTCCACTTCCGTGAATCTTTTTTTGTCACGCGAGCAGTTCCTCGGTTTTATGGCTTAAAAGCATCTCTAATAATGGTTACCGTCGAAAGTGCATTCTTGTGGGGGTTTAGATAGCTTAAGGAATTCCTTATTAGAACTTTATATATCGAAACAAATTTATTATTGGAATCTAAAAGTTCTCATAAATTCTTCCCAAAAGTAGAAGAATGGCAAATAAGTTAACCAAAACCGATACAGATACCAAAAAATGGCCGATACTGCCGATACCAATACTATCGGTACATCCTTAGTTGATACCAAAGTAGTTACCTCAGCAAGGGATGATGATGGATGTAAAGAGATTCAAAATGTTCTTGATAAACTTTTTGGGTGGGCAGATAAGTGGAAAATGATATTTGATAGTAAAAAGTGAAAGTTCTTTACATAGGAAACTAAAATAAAATATTTAACTACAATATTAATGGGGATTGGCTTGAGTCTTTGGATTAAGAAAAAGATTTGGGTGTGATTATAAGCAGTAATCCGAAAGTGGCTAATCAATGTTTGGAAGCAAGGAAAAAAGCTAATAAGACGCTAAGTATAATAAATTGTAATGTCATTTACAAGAGCAAGAAGGTTATAAGTAAGCTGTATAACAGCTATGTTAGGTCAGTATTAGAGTAGTATGCACAAGTTTGAGCCCCTTATTTAAGAAGAGACATAGATATGCTGCAGTGAGTGAAACGTACAGCAACAAGGATGATTTCTGGGTTTGAGAGTAAGATTTATGACGAGAGGCTAAAGGAGTTAGGAATGTTTTCTGTAGAAGGCAATTTCTTAGAAATTAGAAAATATTAGATGTAGAAAATATTTGCATCTATTAATAAAACTGAGATCAATAAATACTTTATAATAGACCACGGACGGGAGACCAGGGGGCACGATAAGAAAATTAAGAAGACATATCTCTATATAAGAAAACACTCATTCAGTTATACAGTTGGAAATTTTTGGAAGAGTTTGTCAAAAGAAGTTGTTGAGTGTGACTAATTTGCAACATTTACGAAAGGATTGAATAGATATATGAATGGTTTGCATATCATATAGTGTATTTTGACTAAGCAAAATTGATGATTATTTAGTTAGTTATTAAGGTAAAACTGCATGTTATAACTACCGGCATGACAAAAAACTTATTAAAGCTTGTACTGTGGCTAGAAAGTACCTTAGCTATAATTTTTGCTATTGGTAGTAGCTTTGTTGGTGTATACTACTGACAAGTCTTTGGGTGTGGTGTGGGTTTTGCATGAGCATGTTGGGCGATTGGGCCCAATTACTCTAGTTTGTTTATAACAGCTCGAAACGATATGCTTATGTGGCTTCTTACTGTCTCTATATTTTCTATGTTTCTATGTTTTTTTCTATCATGACTAAGCCAAATTGGCGAATAGTACAGTATATATAGTAGTTTGGTTTGGGGTATTGGTGATGGTTGTGCATGCTAGAATAATTAATGGGTTCGTTTAGAATCTAGCTTAGTAAATTGCATACTGCATTTGTAATTATGGGATTCAGTAAATTATTTGCATGGAAAGGATATAAATCTAAAGTAAACCATTCAAGAGAGGTGGCAACTTAACTTACACATTTTAGACTGGGACTGTCTTGTAAGGTCCATATGGCTTTTAACTCTCTTTGTTTTCTTGTTTCTTATGGGGTATGTAAAAGGAGGGGTTTGAAAGTAAATGTAGATATGGCTAGAATTATAACTAAGCTGAAGAATTTTGCTAAATTAATAACAAAATACAGTACCTTTTTATACCGATTATGAGAGCTCATTCCTAAGTTCGTTCCAACTAAAATCCTCAATTCTTGCCTCTCCTTCTCTCGTTTCTCTTTTTCTCTTGAATGTCCTTGGTGCTGCATCCTTACCCATAGTTTATTCATTTCGGCAAAATTTGTCAAAATAAATTCAATGCTGTCTGTAATCTAATATATATATATATATATATATATTATATATATTATTATATATATATATATATACACCCTATATATAGTATTATATATATATATATATATATATAATATATATATATCACCCCCCCCACAGTTTCCTTTTATATATTCCTATGTTTCTATTTTTTTATCTATGTTTATATATAGTATATTATATATATATATATATTATATTATTATATATATATATATATATATATATATATATATAGTATATATATATATATATATATATATATATATATATATATATATGGTCGTATCATACAAATCGGAAAGAAAGCAGAAAAGACTGATCCAGTCGGGAAAAGAAGCCTCTTTAACATCCCTTTATTTCTTTTAAGTGACAACCTGTCCGCAGAAAAATGCACCTAGGTTTCAGCGAGCCTAAGATGGACCCTCACTGTCTTTGTTAAATTGGGGGGGTTCAATCTCGGGCACCCCCCCCAAAAATCTCGATTCACTTCTGTTGCGCACCTTTTCTTCTCGTCTACCAAACCTTACACTTCTCCTTAGGCATTATTTTACTGATCAATCAATTTTTCTTCAGTTTCCAAGCAAGTTGATTCCCAGCACACTCTCACCTACTATAGCATCACTTAACAATCGACTATAATTCATCCTTTCATTGACACAACATTTAATGTATCTTTGTTTTGTCTCCAATTTACAGCCCTTTCTTCCCACCAACAAACTCCTAATATGCCTCATTCTTGATTTATATTTTTTCACTACCTACCACGACCTAAGATTGTCCATCGTAATACAATGTACTTTAGATAAAGGTGAATTTGAAGAGCTTGTTGTAACTTAAACAAAAATGAAAGGTAGTAGTGAAGATAAATGGTGTGGTTAAGTATGTATGCTGGAGTGGAAGGAATGAGAAGGGAGTTGGGAGAAGGATTTGCGATTCTGATGAATGATCTGTGACGTAGAAGATTTATGGTGGATTCTATGTGTGAGTGCTAGAATATTGATGGTTATATTTAAGTTCAAGAAGGTTAAGGTGTATGCGCTGTGGCAGTATATTGTCCATCTGAGGGTGATATCAAGGAGTTGAGGTTTTCTGGAAAGAAGTTATGGATGTGGGTGAATAGGGTTTACAGAGTGGTTGTGTTGGGTGACTTTCATGGGTGGAGTAGCAGGTGAGAATGTGAATGGTAGGAAGGTGATTGATGTTTATGTGATGAGAGAAAGGTGGGTAAGCAATACTTTTTTTGAACATAGGATTATCCATGAGTATACAAGCGTAGGAAAGGGAAGAGATGGCGCTGAAGTGAAGAATATGATTGAATTTGTGATGGTGAAGAAGGAGAAGTTGAAGTATGTGGTGGATATTAATTCAGTGAGGGGGATTGCTGATGGGAATATCAGATCATCATGTTGTTTATGTAAAATTAGTTTATTGGGGATTTGGATGGAGTGGAAGGAAGAAATGGAAGTGATTGTTTTCTATATTTTTTTTTTGTTTTTTGTTTCTTTGTTCCTTTTTGTTTTTTTGTACATGTTCTACTAATTTATTTTTTCTCTTATCTCTAGGTTTATGTTTGATTTAGGTGTTATGAACCTTTTTTGGCCCCTTTGCTTCTGTTCATGAAATATAATCATTGTTTCATTTGGTAAGATTGAATGAGGCTGGTGAGTCAGTTTTCAGTAATGGCGCCAGGAAAGATTTACTAGGCAATTTCAAAAGGATTAGATTTACCTGCCAAACTTACTAAAAATTATATATATATATATATATATATATATATATATATATATATATATATATATATATATATATATATATATATATATATATATATATATATATATATATATATATATATATATATATATGAATATATATATATATATATATATTCATAATTATTGTTATAACTATCTGCAACAAAGTTCTTTTTATCTACTATTCTACTATATTTATAAGGTGGTTGTGTTACAGTATTTTGTAATAGACTAGTTTAATTTTTTTTTTAAGAGAGAGAGAGAGAGAGAGAGAGAGAGAGAGAGAGAGAGAGAGAGAGAGAGAGAGAGAGAGAGAGAGAGAGAGAGGGAGAGCAGGGAGAGATATTAGAGAGAGAGAGAGAGAGAGAGAGAGAGAGAGAGAGAGAGAGAGAGAGAGAGAGAGAGAGAGAGAGAGAGAGAGAGGAGAGGGAGAGGGAGAGGAGAGAGGGAGAGGGGGAGAGGAGAGGAGAGGGGGAGAGGAGAGGAGAGGAGAGGAGAGAGGGAGAGGGAGAGAGGGAGAGAGAGAGAGAGAGAGAGAGAGAGAGAGAGAGAGAGAGAGAGAGAGAGAGAGAGAGAGAGAGAGAGAGAGAGAGAGAGAGAGAGAGAGAGAGAGAGAGAGAGAGAGAGAGAGAGAGAGAGAGAGAGAGAGAGAGAGAGAGAGAGAGAGAGAGAGAGAGAGAGAGAGAGAGAGAGAGAGAGAGAGAGAAAGAGAGAGAGAGAGAGAGAGAGAGAGAGAGAGAGAGAGAGAGAGAGAGAGAGAGAGAGAGAGAGAGAGAGAGAGAGAGAGAGAGAGAGAGAGAGAGAGAGAGAGAGAGAGAGAGAGAGAGAGAGAGAGAGAGGAGAGAGAGAAAAATAGAGACACAGAGAGAAAGAGAGAGAGAGAGAGAGAGAGAGAGAGAGAGAGAGAGAGAGAGAGAGAGAGAGAGAGAGAGAGAGAGAGAGAGAGAGAGAGAGAGAGAGAGGGAGAGAGAGAGAAATTAGCAGACACATGTAGAGCACGAAAGTCAGATGAATGGGCCCACCGCGACACCGGAGAAACCGAACCAAATGAAATGAGCGACGGCCAGCAAGAAACAGTGTGCTAGGTAGGAAGCAAGAATATCAATACTGAAAAGTGGAATGGCAAGGTGATGCAAGTGGCAAAAAGTAAAAAAGATGCGTGGTTGAATGTTCTAAAAGCCGATGATGTTTCGAAAGAAAGGTGTATGGAAATATATATGGAAGAAATGAGGAAGGCTAAAAGTTGTATAGTTAGGAAGAAGAAAAGAAGGTAAATGAACAGTCTGGCAAAAGGATGAATGCGAACCAACAACGGAATAGGAAGTTTTTCTGGGAGGAAGTACTTAAATGTGAAGCGTGTGTGTGAATAAATGGAGTGGAGAGTGAATGGTTTATTGTTAATAGCAGAGTGAGGCAGGGATGTGTTGTCTCCATGCTATTTAATTTGTATATGGATGGGGTAATGAATGAATTTAAGGCAGCGTGGCAGGAGAAGGTGTTACACTGATGGAAAATGGTAGAGCGTATAAAGTACCTTGCTGATTGTACACAGATGATTTGGTTTTGTGTGGTGAATCTGAAGTAAATTTGAAAAGATTGTAGAGAGATTTGGTTGGGTATGTAAAAGGAGGGGTTTGAAAGTAAACGTAGATAAGAGCAAGAAGATGGTAATAGATAAGGAGAGACATCTGAGTGAAATCGTGTTGGATGGTAGGCAACTGAAGCATGTATCCAAGTTTAAATATTTAGGATATATGTTGGATGAAAAGGGAAAAAGCATGATGCTGAGTATAGTATGAAAGTTGCGAGTGATCGGGTGGATGGTGCAATTAAATCTTTGGTGAATACAAGGGGATTAAGTGTTGAGGGTGCTAAAGTTTTGCATGAGGATGTATTGTTACCAATGTTAATGTATATAGTACTGAAACTATGGTGTATATATCTAAAGTGCATTCTGTTCAGACGGATAAACTTAGAGGCGTGTTAAAGTGTTAGTAGAATTCATAAAATGAGGGTATGACAACGCTTAAGAAAAAGAGTAAGGGGTCTTCTTAAAAAAATGAATACGGAAAGTGCTTTTGTGACTGATGAGATAGATGTGAGGAGAGTGTGGAGGGAGCATTTCGAAAATCTGCATAACATTGACAGTGAAAAAGAAGTGATAGTGAATGTGTGTAGGTCTGATGGCGCAAGAAGTAGGTATTTTGGGGATGAGGTAACTAATAGGGAGGATGTAATAGGTAGAGTAAATCAGCAGGTATATATGAAATTACTGGGGAAATGATCAAGAATGGAGGTGAGATTGTAATTGACTGGATATAGAAGTTGTGTAACAATGAGCTTGTGGAGGATATATTTCCGGAGGACAAGAGTAGAGCAGTGACAGTACCCTTAAATAAGGGCAAGGGAGGTAAGGTGAACTGTAGAAACCACAGGGGAATTAGTTTATTGAGTGTTGCAGGGAGGATATATGCTGATATTTTGGTTGAAAGAATGCAATGAGTGACTGAAGTGCTGATTGTTGAAGAACAAGGTATATTTAAAAGTGGTGAAGGTTGAGTAGATCAAATTATTATTTTGAAGGGAATGAGTTAGAAAATGGGAGAAGAGGAAACTATTTAGGTTTTATGGACTTACAACAGATGCATTACAGGATTAATAGGGAAGCTCTGTGTTAGGTGATAATAATATATGTGTACGTGGAAGGCTTCTGAATAGAATTGAAAGTATGTATGTTGCTAGTGAAGCGTTTATAAGAATAAATGGAGTGGAGTTAATGTTGTTTATTAATAGTGGAGTGAGGCAGGGATTTGCCATGTCTCCATGGATATTTAATTTGTATATGGGTGGGGTGATGAAACAAATTTAAGGTAGGGGTGGCAGGGGAGGGTGTTAGACTGATGGAAAAGGGTGGAATGCCTTGCAAAAAGAGTTAACTACCAGTTCATTTTCCTGAAAAACTTTTAACTTCTAGTACACTGAACCAGCTGGAAACCATTTCCAGGTCACCACTGGTTACATTCTCTGTGCTCAGGGTACTTTAGAATGTTGAAAGATCGTTACAAAAAAAATGAACAAGTTAAAAAATATAATGTCTTAAATAAACAAATAATAGGAATTATTAAAACAAGAACTTACAAAATTAAAAGTTACATCTTCAAATGTGTTACATTTATCAAGCTTATCAATTTTTCATACTACAAAGATTAAGGTAATTAACAGATATGACAAATTAAATTAAAAAAAATAGACAAAGAAATATTCAAACTGGAAAAAGTAGAGAAAAGAAAAAAGTAAAGATAAAAAGGAAATAGGAAAAGTAAGAGGCCAAGAGACTGAAAGAAAGAAAGAAAAAAGAAAGAAGAAAAAAAAAAAAAAAAAAAAAAAAGCCTACGAGACAGATGGAATGAAAGGGAGGGAAAGACCAAACACACAGAGAATGAAATAGCAATTCTGCGACAGAAGGATAATGAAAGAGAAACCGAGACAGACAGAGAATGAAACTGACAGAAAATGAAATGGAGAGAGACCAAGACATGCAGAGAATGAAAGAGGGAGAGACCAAGAGACAGGCAGAGAATGAGAGACCTAGAGACAGATAGAAAATGAGAAAGAGCCTGGGAGACAGACAGAGTTCAATGAAAGAAAAAGGGACCGAGACATGAAGAAAATTAGTGCAAGAAAGATACCGAGACAGCAAGACAGGCGGAGAGGTCATAGGAGAGAATTTCTTTTCTGCTAACATCCTTTAATTTTGAAAACGGGAAAGGCTCAATGATAGTCAAGGAAAACGGTTAAACACCCAAACAACCGAACTGAATGACAA